>CAUYSK010104072.1:0-31884 GCA_963575035.1 Avahi laniger
GGTGGGCTTCAGAGTGGTAGCTTGTATACACAGATGGAATTTTGAGAACACCTGTTGATCATTTGATAATGTCCCACACCTCCTGAGAGCCCACCCCCCACCCAGGCTAATAAAAGAAAATAATCTGAGAATTCAGGAAGAGAATGAGTGAGTGAGTGAGTGAGTGAGTTGGTTGGTTGGTTGGTTGGTTGGTCGCTTGGTCAGTCTGTCTGTCTGTCTGTCTCTATCCACTTGCAGAGACAGACCTGTTTTGTTCTACAATAAAGAGCTGCTCCTGTGAAACTGCATCCTACCTGGGGTTCCACTGTCATATAGGCCCTGCTGGTGATTTTTTTCTAAGATAATCTGGACTTGACACTTTGTTGTGTCTGGTCATTCTTCAGCTAAGAGCACGCCAAGAACCAAGGACAGACTGTCACTCCAATGATACTGCTATTATATATATATATATATATATATTTTTTTTTTTTTTTTTTGAGAAAGAGTCTCACTCTGCTGCCCAGGCTACAGTGCCGTGGCATCAGCCTAGCTCACAGCAACTTCAAACTCCTGGGCTCAAGCAATCCTATTGCCTCAGCCTCTCAAGTAGCTGGGACTACAAGCATGTGCCACCATGCCTGGCTAATTTTTCCTATACATTTTTAGTTGTCCAGATAATTTCTTTCTATTTTTTTTGTAGAGATGAGGTCTCACTTTTGCTGAGGCTGGTCTTGAACTCTTGAGCTCAAACAATCCGCCCGCCTCAGCCTCCAGAGTGCTAGGATTTATTTTTATTATATTATTTTATGAATGAAAGAAAACAAGTCGTGATAGAGGAAACAGAGGAGTGAGATATCAACTATTCAATGACAGAAAATTAATTTGTCTACCAAATTCTCATCAAAGATTATCTATAACTTTTAATCTATTTTAGAGGTATTTTGATTACATAGTAGTAGGTTATTGCAAAGAAATGTTGATCACAACAACTTTGGAAGTCCTATTGAGGGCAGTAGAACTGTTATTGTACCCAAGCAAGAAGATACTCAGCAAAGTGGAGAATGAAGAAATAAGTTTATGGTACACACCCCCCCCATATATATATTACTATATGTATTGTGTAATATATATTTGATAATTATGTTAATTTCTTTTCATTGTGCACTTACTATGGACCAGGCACTGCATTCAATATTTTATGTGTACAATTGCAATTAATCCATATAACAACCCTATGAGGCAGTTATTATCTCCACTTTACAGATCAGGAAAATGAGGCTCAGAGACATTAAATATTTAATAGATTTCCTTCTTTACTCAGCTAGTAATTTGAGGAAGTATTATTTGAAGGCAGTTATCTTGGCTCAGAGATAAACTCTTAATCATTAATTCCATATAGTGTCTTTTAAAAATGCTTACTGTATTTCATATCTATGTTTAATACCTGGCTCATCTGTTGATTACCATCTGTCTTTCTTGAACAATTATTTAAACTGAGCCTCAGTTTTCTCAACTATAAAATGAGTGTGCTGATAATTTCTTTAAAAAGTGAGGATTCAATGAGGTCATGGTCATAAACGCATCTAACATAGTAATTTGTAGTTCACATATGTAACAATAAATAGTCCTAAATCTAGAGGCACTCATTGAACAATTTTCCCTCACTGATGCAAATAATTAGAAAAGAAATATGTGTTATCAAAACAAAACACAACAGCTTGCTGCTATAAAACAAAAGTAGGACTTCTTATCAAGTCCCTGATGTCTCCTGTTGAGCCATAATAATGGAAAAAGTTCATACTATCATAAAGAGCTTTCTATATGTGTGTCATTGTCTTAATGATTTTAAATACAGTAATTGTTTAATTGTCTTATGAATATTAGGAATGTATAACCATTTTAAGGTTAGAGAACGTAGGCACAGAGATAATAACTAATTCAAACGTGGGTTGTCACACTGTGTCCTACTTCTAAGCATTATACGGTCCTCCCCTGAGAGTCCCTGTGGGGAAAGGACCTGTTACTTCTGATCTTCTTCCTGTATACTCCAACAAAGTTCGATCCTGGATCAACACTCTAACCAGGCATCTATGAACTATTTGATATTTTCACCTTTAAAACCAATGAAGAAAAATAATTTATATATATATATATGAGGGCTGTCTGGAAATTATCTAGCCATTGTTAATATAATGAGAAGGGTTACGTGGCTGGATACTTTCCAGACAGCTCTCATGCATATTTATATATATGTACATGTATGTATATACACATACATACACATGTATATATGACATATATGTGTGTGTATATGCACACATAGTTATATAATTATAAATATTTTTTCATCTTTTCTTCTCTATTTTTTCATAAAACACTGTACAATAAAGGACAAAGGAGTCATTCTCATTTATATCTTCTCCTATAAATTCTTCTTAAGGATGAACATCTCTACTACTTCTAATTCCTCCTGTAAAGTGTTCTTTTTCTTCACAAGGGAACCTGAAATGATGTTTCTAACATCTCTGTGAGAGGAAGAAAACGCTTATGCAGGGATAAACAGGGGGGCTGGTGTAGACATGTCAGAGCACAGAGAAGGGAAGAGGGGTCAAAGCAGAGGCAGTGAGGACTCATCTCACACAGACATTCTGGAGCTGAGGAATTGTGCCCCCTATTTGGGTTGAAATATTTCTGTCATATTCCACGAAATGAATGCCAGAAATAGAAACCCAAGTACTTTTTCCCTTCGTAAAAATGCAACTAAGGGTTATTCTTTCTCTCCCACGAGAAGAATGTGTCGGGCTGGCATGAGGAAGGAAAGGCCTGGGCTGGAAGACAGGCTGTGAGCAGTCGCTGAGCCTCTTTGAGCAGACGGCGGGGGAGACCTGCCTCTTGCTTCGCTTGCCCTTCGTTGACTTTACAAGGGCAGACTTGTCCTGTCCCGTCATCGTTTTCCCCATCATGGCCAGCCGGTCCCTGGCTGCTTCTCTGACTTCTTTTCCCCCAGGCTGACTTTCCTACTCTTCATCAGCCTGTTTTTGGCACGCGGTGTCTGTTGGGTCCGTCCTCCCACCGGAGCTCTGCTTACAATGCTCCGCCATCCCACTGCACCAGTGAGCTCTTGCTCATTCTTCTGGTTTTAACTTAGCGCTCACTTCCTGAGGCCAGCCTTTCCAGATTTTCCTAATTAGGACAAATCCCATCATCTCAGATTCATTGCACCTGTGTGGCTCTTCTTTGTAGTAATAATCAAGGATAAACATTTGCACTCTTGGGTGCATTATTTAATTAATTCTTATCTCCTATGCTGGTCTCTAAAGTCCTTCAAGAGAAAAGATTGTTTTTACTGACTGTTCCCTCTCTTAGTACCTAGAAGAATGTCCAGCATGTGAGTATTCACTAAATATTTGTTGACAGAATGAATATAGGTTGTTTTTTCTCTAGCATTCCCTTGCATACTTATGCTCTCCTGCTCCAGGCATTTCTTTCTCCCTGTTCCCTCAGTAAAGGAACTTTTAGAAGTCTGTTTTGTGTGTTTTAATCTTGAAGCTTGTCTATTGTATACATAATAACAATGATTAATTTTATATTGTGTTTACCTTGTGCTGGGCATCATTCAAAGTACATACATGAATTCTTTTAATATTCGTAACAATCCTGTGTGGTAGGTTCCATCATATTTCACTGAATCTGAGGGACATCGATTGTAAGACAAGTCAATATTTTATTAATTGATCGCTGATGTGTCATCTCTGTTTTACAAACAGGAATTTGTAATGAAAGGTCATGAGAGGTTCAGCAACTTGCCTGAGAAGGCTGGTGCTAATAATGGTGAAGTCAAGATGTAAACCAGGTGGGGTTATGACAGAGCCCATGTCGTTGGCCATGGTGCCATCTTGCCACCCCACGATAGTCACACATCTAGGCTGAGATAGCATTTCTCAAATCACATATGCCCATCCCAGAAGATCTCAGAAGGTATGTGAAGGCACAGGATAAACATGGTGCTATCCACTTGACCATCATTACTTGACAGGAAAATGTGAAATTGCCTTTATAATGAAATAAACAAGGATATATTAAACGAATGCAAAATGTATGCAAAATTTTAAAAAGAATCTAAGACTTGTGATTGTTGCTCAGTTACAATGTCCCCTATTTTCTGAGGTCCTTACTTTGCAGTCAGGGATATATCAAAGGAAAATTTGGATAAGCGCTGACTGTTGCGGGTGTCTCTTGTTTTTACATTCCAAAGGACAGGGCTAAGGCTGCGGTAGTCCTTCTCACTCTTTTGAATATTTGACAGTTGAGACAAGTAACTTACAGGGAGAAGGACCTCTGGTTCCTATACCTCTTATAAGCTGACAGTTCAGATTGTCAATGGGGCTGAAGTTGATCAGACTAAGAAAATAGATTAATGCTGAAATTAACAAACATGATGAGTCTGTTTGTCATTTCACAAATTGTAGGGTCCCTCATGGCCCCCACTTTCTTTCTTTGTCCTGACCTGGAATCACACAGTGCCTGACTACTTTGTGACCTGACCAGCTGCATGTATCCCCTGCAGGCTTGAACCCAAACTGGGGCCTTGAACATTCCCAGGCACGGATAAAACTATTTAGGTTGTTGCCTGAAACACTGAAATATCAAACATGTTGCTAAACATAAAAACTAGTCCCACCCCTGCACCAAATTTATCACTGCTGTTCCCCCACCATCACCCCGCCATATACACTCCATAACCTGACTGCTTCATTGTGGACATATCTAGGTAGAGCATCTGTTTTCTCGCTGCTTGTTTCAAGGACTGCTGCAGCACTCTGTATGCAAATTCCCCTAATAAATGCTTTGGACCGATCACCCTGGCATTTAATGCTTCTTTCTTTGGAATCCCAATTGGCCCCATCTCAGGATGATTTGGGAAAGTCCCTGGTGGTAACTCTCTGGCCACCACTTTTGGAATGATTCCTGTTGTGAGTTTAGTCAGATGGAACACAGATGAAGCTAAAATGTTCAGATCTTTGATGAAAAGGCTTCCATATGAACAGATGGGGAAAAATGATTCCAGCCTACATAATAGTTTATATTACAGGGTAGAGACTGAATTCAGACTTCTTGGGTTCAAATCCCAAATATGCTTCTCACCGGTGGGATGGCTCAGTCAAGTTACTAAAACTGGTCCTCACTTTCCTTATCTCTAAGTGGGAGTAGGATGGAGTAACCAGTCGGGCCGCATTGAAGAGTCAATGCAATAGTGCAGATAATACATTTGGCACAATGCTGGGCACTTGGTACATGTGCGATAAATTTTGTCTTTATCATCCATTTAAGAATATCTGATTATGCTTTTAAGCAGTCCATTCTTCTTAATGTGACAAGTACACTGGACACTCAATCTCTCACATACAATCGGTTGCTGAGGGCTAACAATCATTACTGTCAGTTGTTTGTGTGATGCTTCCTGGTTTGAGAATACTTCTTTTTATCACTATCTCTATAATTTTACCCACGCATTTGTTTATCTCCTATAAGATTAGTGCAAATTATTTTTCCTAATCCATTCTCTCACTCTGAATACCCCACCAGTCCTGCATTTCACTGCCTAAATAGTCATTTTGTAACTTTGCTTGTATTAGAGAACTTTCTGGCCAGGACATTTCAATATTGTGTCCATTTACAAACTGAAGCCTTAGCACCTTAGCCTGACACCGAGACCCTCTGTGATCTAACCCACTCTTGCCTTTTTGAGCTCCTGGCCTATGGTTGCCCTTCAGTGCACTTCACTCTGGCCTGTTGATCTGGCATATGACATGCTTATTCCTATCTTTGTGCTTTGCACATGTTTTTCCCTGTGATGTTATCTCTTTCTAACCTGCTAAACCACAGATACTCTCTATTAGAACCTCTACAAGTTCCCCTCTAGAAAAGTGCATTGTTTTCTTGCACCCTGGGTAAGATTCCCATTAGCTGCATTTTTATTTCCCTTGATCCCAAAACATTCATGCTTCTTTATGTCACCCATAACACTTTTGCGTATAACAGTCCCTCAAGAAATATTTTTGACTGTTGAATAAACAACTGAGTGAAAATACCCATTGGCTTTTCCTCATGAGTGACTTTCATTTATCTAAGGCAGTGGTGATCGTTTGGGAAGAGTGGTAGGAAAAATCAGGAGTTTTTAAATTCTTTCCCTGACACTAGTTACTATCTCTATAAACTCAGGAAATACTAAAGCTCTCAGAATTTTGGTTTAGATAGTCCAGCAGAGGGCCCGAATCACAGAACACTGGAGTCCTGCATTCATTCATTTGAAATAAACTCATTCATGAATTTGCTCATTACTTCCCAAAAAATCATTGAGCTCCTCCTATGTGCCATTCACTGTGCCAATTGTTGGAGATACAAAAGTGAACATGATATCATAATTGTCCTAAGGATTTTAAAGTATAATGGAGTTGAGTGATTTCAACATTTCTCTGGCATGGGGACCTGGTACAGCATCGGGGTCTTCCAAACTTAACCTCGGAGCCGCTGTCACATAATAGATTAGCTCAGTGGGTGGAAGATGCTATAAGCATTTATTGGGAGGATGGAGACTTTTCAGAACCCAGCTATGGACCCTGAGTATCGTCACAGAAGCTTCCCTTTAAGTAGAATAAAGAGAAATAACAACAAAAACTTTTGTTAGCAAGTTCTCTGTCCACACCTGCTCCGAATCAATGATTGCAGATGGCACACCCCTTAGTGAGGTGTGTAGGGTTGGATTTAGGAAGACAGCCCACTTTTGGTCCCTTGGGTTTGGCCTGAACAGTGCTCCATCCACTGCTAGAAATTGTCTTTTCTGATATTAGAAAAGGAAACATGCAGACTTCATCTGCACATCTAATATTCTGTCAGCAGGGACAGTTAGAGCGGGGAGTGAGGACGCAGGGAAGGGGCAGGAGGGAGGTGATTCCACCTCTCTGTAAAGCTCAGTGCAGCAGCCCCGTGCCTCCAGACTCTCTCTGTGATCCTCAGGGACAAGGGACAATTTGCTGAAAGCCTAAGTAGGATCCACTCTACCAAGCATACAGGCTCCTTTCGGTTTAACACTTCCAGTGTCTTCCTGAGAACTCCCTTCTCTGAGCCCATACACCAAGGGAACTTCTTTCCAAAACCAGGGAATTCAGACAGGATGGAAAGTCAGAGTTACCTGACAACTAAGGACAGCAGCTTTTCCCTCACTGGCCACAGGATGGACGTGTAGTGACTGGAAGTTATATCTCTGAGTTACTCTTCCTGGATGGAATGTTTAACGGTGCTGCCCAGGAAATGTCAGGGCATCGACTCAGCCTCCAGGCAGGAACAGCCTCTTCTTGCCAAGAGTGCTTTTAGTTCCACTTCCACCCCCAGAGCAAGCGTGACAAACTGATCGAGGCGGAGAGAATGCTGCTGCCAGAGTAAATATGGGCTCGTGGAGCCCAGGAGACACATGCAGAAAGGCAACACCACCCCAGCATTTTCATTAGCAAAGAGGTGGGTGGTGTCTGGCAGAACTGAATGAGGGGAAGCACTGTCTTTCAAAAGAATCAAATGATGAAACCTCTATATTTACAGACTGCATTTTGAGAAAGTGCAGACTGAGACTTTGCAATAAGCATTATAAAGCAATAAGGGCCCTGAACAGAGAGGATGATGTGATGTCCCAGAGCAGACAGCAACAGCCTGTGACACCTGGAAGGGGATCCAGAGACGATCCCCATGGCATTTATATTGGGAAAGGATTGTCATCAGCCTAGCGATGAGGAAGCCAAGATAGATGCTCAGAGCCCACCAATTTTTAGACGCTGGAACATTGGTAGAGCCAACAGTAATCCATGACAACTATAGATTATGTGTTCAGACATTCTCAAAAAAGTTATTAGTTATTTTCATAAAGTCCTAAGCTAAACAACAACTCTTTAACTACACAGATATGACTCTTAAAGTCATGTCTAATGTATGCCTGTATTAGACCAAAGATGCTCATTTAAACTAAGAATTTAGTTCTATCAGATATGCGCTGGGTTATCTGTGTGCATGCCGTTGTTTGTAAAAGTACTCTCCCTGAATTGTAATATGCATAACTGAAAGAGTGGGAAGGGAGGTGACACTTAGACCATGGTTAGACTACTCAGCAATTCATTAATCCCCCTTTTTTTCCCCACCCAAGACACATACCACAAAATATAAACACAAAATCCATAACCAATATTTTCATTTTTATTATTTTAACAAATACATGGCTTAAGTATCAGTTGAGCGAATTCTTAATGAACTACTGAGTGACATGAGTTAAGATGAAAATAATACTACAAAACTTAAAAACAAATCCAGTGTTACATGTATGAAATAATGCAATGGAAGGCACACTGAAAAAAATCATTAATTCAGTTAAACATGAAAGGCATGCAGAAACTCAAACAAGGAGTATTTGGGTTTCTATGTCACTGTCATAGGATAGTAAAGAGCTCTTTCTGTTTCTGTCTATATAATTCATTTTTATTGACTGGTAAAATTGACTTTAAGAATAAATATGGACCAGAAAGATTTACAGTGCTTTTGCCAAATTGTATCTATAGACAAATTGCCAAATTGCCAAATTGTATCTACAGCCAAAGCACAAAACTGCTTTGAATCTGCCATTACTGTAACAGGTGGTTCACTCAGCCCCATTCTGCCTCTGCACAGCAGGGTGAGATGTACAAGAACGATGGTCTGAAATACCTCAAGCACCACTGAACTTAAGCTTTCAAGATATTGCTGCAATAAACATGACTGTTATCAATTGCTTACTTTTATTTCATCCCAGATTGTTTTAGTTTAAGTCTTTCTTCAGCCTGAATTATGATGTGCATATTATCTTCAGAGATGTAACTAAGTTTAAGCTGTCAAAGTTGTTGCTTGTAAAAGTACACAAAGTATTTTTTTTTATTTTTGCCAAATTACTGTGAAACTAAAACCGTAATCAAAATGGAAAACAGGGGCATCTAGCAATCTTTCATTGGAAGTTTTAATTCATATTTAATCATCCAACTTGTCTAAGAAAATTTTGTTTTAAGCCTCAACTATTAGGTACTAAATTGGGCATAGCATATGTCTACTTCTGTTTTCAGGGACTTGTTAGTCAAGGATATGGAGGAGAAAACCATTATGTTGTCATTTAGATGTAAGGAAATTTGCTTTAGAGGGACTGTGCCACTCAAGAAAAATTTTCAAAATCAACATACAGCACAACTTAACCCTGCAAGAGAGCTGATGAAATTCTCATATTTATATCCCTACGAACACATTGTATACTAACACATAAGAGAAAGTTATATGACATAAGATTTGACAAGACACTATCTCAATAGTATTTTTAAATTAATTTTACTTTTAAAGCTTCAAGAAGGAGGAAAATTTTGTTTAACGAAGGGCATGCAATAACATCTTAGACTTGCCACTTAGCTTTATTAATAAACACTCCAGTCCAAGTCTGGTGTCACAAGCCCAGCTGCAGAAAGCTCGTTAACATAAGCTGGACCCTCAGCGAATACCACAGGGAGGTCCAGATAATTTACAAAGATGAGAAAGTGAGGTGACAAGCCGAAGGTTGGCCTGGGACTGCATAATCTATGGCTGTCCAAATAGAAAAATAAATTATCTGCAGGCTTTTGAACTATTGATGTAACTATCAAAATGTGGCTTTAAATGTTTAAAGAAATGCCACAGATCTTCAAGACCAAATAGCTAGAACTAAAAATAAGCATTCTTCTTGAAATACCAAGGGAAAAAAAAACCTTTAGAACTACAAAATATCTCATTTGAAATGAAAACACAAGGACTACTCTGCTAACGCTATTTAAGTGGCTTTTGTAATATGGTCTCAATTGAAAAGATTTTGATAAAACTCTTGTTAGAAATCTGAGCATTAAAAAAAAAAAGTCCTACACAAAAGCAAATCATGTAATCACAACGTTTGTACCCCTGTAATATTCTGAAAACAAAAAATGTCCTTCTTGAGGGTTTCTTTTTCTACAGTTAGGAATCAGCACCATTATGATTACCAAATACACAAGAGTGAAGATCCCAAGTAAACATAATCCTAGTTTGAGGAAACATCTGTGGCTTCACCCTAAGAAATATCAGAAAGTCATCTAACTCCCCAAGGCCTGAGATATAGAAACAGGCATTCCCATTGAAATTTTCTTCTCCATGGTGATAAATGTAATTTAACAATGGTTGTTCTCTTATTTCAGATCCCATAGATAAAATATTTACTCCCCATATATCTAATACTCTATATTATTAGAGGGTAGAATATTCAGCTAATTATTTATTTGCCTCCCATCTGTTTATCTGCTTTACATGGTGTAAAATATGTATCAATAAGGTATTTTTTAAGTTTTCTATTTTTTTTCTTTTACACGGGAAGCAAGCCAGCATTTGAACTGTATGCTCTTATCAACTGACAAATTCAATCTCATTTTCCAAGAAATCTGGATGGTGTGGTGGCTACAGATTTTGAATCTGTGGTGCAATAAATCTAATATTAAAGCCAGCAAGACTTTGGGCAAGATTTTTTTTTTTTTTTTTTTGAGACAGAGTCTTGCTCTGTTGCCTGGGCTAGAGTGCTGTGTGGCATCAGCCTAGCTCACAGGAACCTCCAACTCCTGGGCTCAAGCAATCCTCCTTCCTCAGCCTCTGGAGTAGCTAGGACTACAGGCGCTCACCACCATGCCCGGCTAATTTTTGTTTGTTTGTTTATTTCTATTTTTAGTTTCTTCATTACATTTTTCTATTTTTAGTAGAGACAGTGTCTCATTCTTGCTCAGGCTTCTCTTGAACTCGTGATCTTGAGCAATCCTCCTGCCTCGGCTTCCCAGAGTGCTCAGATTACAGGCATGAGCCACTGTGCCCAGCCAACTTGAGCAAGATTCTTATCTTGTTTAAGTCTCAGTTTCCTTGTCTATGGAACAGAGTTATTAATGTCTATTCTATAGGGCTATTGTGAAGATTAAATAAGATAATGGCATTTAACACAGAGGTGGCACATGAGGGCAAAGATCATTATTTGGTTTGTTATCTGGTGTATTCTAAGAATCTAGGACAGTGCCTGGAACATCACAGTTGTTCAACAAATAGTAGTTAAATATATGAATGTGTGGTTATCCTGATTGGCTCTGATGTTGGGAAGAATTTCATTGGCCAAGAGAATGGCTGACTTTCTATTTCTCAATTTGCAAGCAATATTGCGAAATCATCTTCAAAATTTGTATAGTTCATCCTTTTGCCTCCAACGTGACTTCAACAAACCACCAAACCACCAAGACAAGTGTCTCATCCTATCCTTAGTATATTCCTCAGGACAAGGTTGCCTAATCTTCAAAGAACCAAAAAGCTCTTCCCTCCTCTGTCTAGAAAAGTTGATCTGCTTCTGCAACTACCCCTTCTATTCCCTTCCTCATCTCTGGCGCTTTCTTATCCACATCCCTTTAGAATTGTTCCGTATTTACTCCTTTTTTCTCCAACTTGTCAAACTTATATTGAAAGTTAATCCATGTGTTTTGTTCCCACAAACCAGTGGGGACTGTTGGAAGCCATAATGCAGCCTGCAGCCATGAATCATCTCGTCCCAGGATATACATAAGGGTCAGCCTCGCAGACCATCTATTAACTGCAGACGGGGCTCTGAGTTCCATTTGGAGATAGTTCTTTCAATTACTATTTAATTATCTTCTCTTGGAGTGCTCAGGAATGGATTCTACCTACTCTGTTAGGGGGAAAAACATTCATATGTAAACTGACTAGTGTTGTCAACTATCCTTTATTTTGCTCTAATAGAAAATAAATTCTTGTTCATGTGAATTGGTTAAAAATGACAGAAAACATAAAATTTTAATACTCTCTCTCTCTCTGAAAGGTCTAGGATAGTGTTAATAGCCCTGATTAGGACATCTTCAGTTATATACAACTAATCTTAATAGCATCCATGTTGTCTTTCCTAATTAGACCCAAAGGGCCAAAATGAAAACTCTAAAACTATTTCATATGTAGACATTTTTGTCATTAGACCTGGCTTATTTATTTGGTGATAACATGCAAAATACTATACTAAACAAATCATAATGGTAGGGGAAAAGATTCATAAAGAAAGAAATAGGATTTTCATCTGAATAAATGTTGTTTCTTGGTATGTGATGTATAAATGAAAACAACATCTCAGGTTGCAGAAATTTGCCTAGTTTACTTAAAAAGAATTATTAAAATAAAATGGAAGTTATATTCTTTCTAACTGGATGTTTCTAAATTTTCTGGTAAGTGAAACAAATATTTCTGACTTTCCAAATGGCAAAATAGATATTTGATTCCTAAATATATTAAGACAATAGCAAGACCTGTCTTGGCAAAACATAGGCTGACAAAAGAAAGTACAGATTTCATTCAAATGGAGATTCTGGTGCCTGCTTTGCCAACCTAAAGAATTACTTACAAAGATACTGAAACAGGGTAGTGATTGTGCAATGAGTTCACAAGAAAATGGTCACTATCACTAGGAAAAATCTCAGATCTCATTCCACTAATTCTGCCACTATACAAAACTCTGTATCCATGGGAACAATAATCCCTATATGAAAATGTGCATTTGACATCAAAAGGATAAGAATATTTTAGAGAATAGAAAGACTAAAGGAATAATGCTGCTAGAAATTAAAATTTATAATTTTAACTCAAACTCTGCAGAATGTATTAGTCAATTTATATGTAGGATAGCTGCCTAAGGAGATGAGAGATGGAGAAGATATATTTTTGGTGCATGGAATAACATGAAAGGGCATTAATTGGGGTAATTGGCTGTGATGAGCAGTGCTGACTGCACCATTCTGGTAGAAAAATTTTAGCAGTTAGTAGGAGGATACTTAGCCCAGAGGTGGGTGAGATAAGAGAACCACCCTGAATGTGAAGGTTTAAGAAGCCGTTGAAGTAATTTTCCTTATTGTCACATATCAGTCTTTTCAGACACTCATTATTGAATTTGAGGAGCATTAATTATTGGGTATGAAAGGGCCAAATTGGGCACTTGTATATTCATAATTTTAATTATCTTACTGCAGTATGACTTAAAAATTGACCTCCTTTGAAGCTAAGTGTGTCAAGATTGCCAGTCTGCAAGAATGGGTCTCTCTGTGCAGCTCTAGAGGTCTTTATCTCTTGTACAAAAGGAGTTTTATGAAGAACGTATATGTTACATTGGTGCTAAGTTAAGAGATAGTCAAAGGCCAGAAGGCAAAGTAGTGAATGTGAAGACTATATTATATTTTCTAATACATTCCTAGTATGTACTCACATCATGAGATAAACAGAAAGGAACAATTAACAAATTATCTTAGAAATTCTATGTTTGCATTTTCTTCCTGACTCATTCAATATTTATCCCTACTCTCTCTTAGAAAGGAACACTTTGATCCAATAATTTCCATTTGTGATAAGTATTTAAAAAATGGAGCGATTTATATTTCTCACCTTTCGTGTTTGATGAAAACCTTCTGATTTTTCTAATTAGAAGAATTTTTAGTGGATTATGACTTCATGAATATTTTCCAAGTCATCATTCTAATTCTAGCTTAAGATTTGGCAGTGATGCTGGTGGCTAACCAGGGATGGAACTGTCCTTGTAGGTGGTATAAATCGTCTCCTCCCTCTCAAGGAATTCTTTTCCTATGTAAATTAACATATGTTGATTTCACTAAAAGAGAAAGATCAGTTCTGCTTAGCCAGATGAAGCAAATGTATTGTCAGAGAAAGCATCGATCTCTGTGATGTGATTTCAAAAGGTGCATAGATAGATCACCAAATTATTATTCTCGTTAAGAAATTTCAAGCATTCTCCTGTGGAAGAAAGGTCTAAATATAAATATGTCCACTAGAGTTATACTCATGGATTAGATTCATTTAACTATACTTTATATTGTTAAGATTCTGCTGCTAGATTTACTTATGTATAAGCATTTATATTATCAGCAGGTTTGAATTGAATGAAATCTTGAAATGCTGCCCACTGCAGGAACTCACTCAGGTGGACAGATGTCTTTTTCAGCTCTATGTGTCCTGTTTTTATTGAACCATTGATTACTACAACAGATTAACTCCTGGGATGTTTGCCGAGTTAAAATTTTTATTGTTTTATTTAATTACAGTTGTTTGCTTTGAGCTAAGCTGAAAATCTGTCTACGTTAAAGAGAGGCCTTGTTCAATCTTATTTTGGGTAAAGAGTCTTTTTTTTAATGAAATGAAGGTTATTTGGTTATTGTGTAAAGTTATTCCTGTTCTTTTGGTATCCAACACCACATTCCAAATTCCAACATGTGGAAATATGATATAGGGTCAACTAGACATTAGATTTTCTGAATGAGATTCTTATGATGCTTATGCATGTGTCTTTAGGAGTGAAGATATATACCTAGTAGTTGGGGATTTAATTTTTTTCTCAACTAAATTATAATTTTACATTTCTACCTGAAAGGAGGATGTACCATGGATGTAACTGTTTCTATGTCTACACTTAAAGCATAAAATGATGGTAGCTTCTTATTTGTCTCAGTTGTCTAGATAGTTCTGAAAAACAGAATCATATGGATTCCCTAATTCCCTTCTTTACTGCCTTCTCTTTTAGGGGGTGGACTTTGTCTAGAATAGCTATTGTGGAGCTGTCTATAGTTCAAGACAGGGAGAGGTTTATTGCTTTTACCTGCTAGGAAATTTTGCACTGAGCCCAGGCAATCCAACATTTTTGAAAGAATTAAATAATTCATTATAATACAAGAAAATTAATATTTCTCCTGTAATTAATCATAACTTAGTAAATAGATTCTTCTTTTCCCATATTATTTTGTTCAAGATACTATACATAACATGTTTTCAACCTTTATGCCTTGTTAGTGTTACGCAAGCCTATCCTCCTAACATCAACTGGTGTTGCATGAATACATTTTATTTCATCAATCTAGGTGACATGATCATTGAAACAAATCTACAAATGATAATGTTATACAAGTGAGAAGTTACAATTATAGTATTATTATGATAAAGTAGAATAAGAAATGTAAAAAAAATATCCTGTGAATGGGAGTCCTATGAGTGAGAAAAAGTGAAACTGAAATTTAACTCCTCCAAGGAACTTATGGAAAGTCCAATATAAAAGGGAAACTTTGTGTCAGCATGCATGTGCGTGTGTGTGTGTGTGTGTGTGTGTGTGTGTGTGTGTGTGTGCATGAGAGACAGAGAGAGAGAGAGAGCAGTGCTCTAGTCTCAGGCTATTATGAAGTCTATTATGAACTCAACTAGGGAATGAGCACAGTGATTGGAGTTATAAAATGACCCCGATGACTTTTATTTAAGAGAATGTTATTAAAATCACTTTAGCCTTATTACCATGAACTCTGCTTCATAGTTCAGTGGTACAATTCACACAATTATATTTTACTCAATGCCAAAGGTTTTTCAAACTGGGCTTTTCCATTTAATTGCAATTACGAGCTGATACAAATGGATTTTTAGGGTCATGCCAAATTTCTTACACTCTGTTATTATAACTCACTTTGGGATACAGTTTGGTGTCTCATTTTCCCAATGACTGATAACTCTTCTTTCATATATGTATTCTGATGGACTCCACACTTAAAAATGTAGAAATTCCCAACACAACAGAACTCTAAAATGTGTAGATGTGGCATCAAAAATCATGGTAATCTTTATAATATAAATGAAGCATTTCATTAACTCTTTAAGGTTGATCTTCAAAATCCAGAAAGTAGTTTCAAATTGTTACTTTTATAATGGATATTAGCCTAATCAGTTGACTATAAGTACAGAGATCTAGAGATTGAAATTTTTTTCCTGTGGCAGGATTCACACATTTACCAGCTTAGGTCAGGTAAAGAAAGCATGAAGTTTAAATGGGAAAGTATTAATATTTTATAAAGTCTTTTTTTTCCCATCGAAAACCAATTTAAGAGCTCATGTTAGTGTTTTAATTCAAAATAAAAAGGGTGAGTATACTGGAACTATTACAGATAAACAGGACTCACACCTGTGTTCATCTGGTAAAGATAAGATAACCCCTGTAATGGGAATAGCTGAATGACATCTGAATGTTTCCTTCATTCAGCAAGTTAATATTGATTAACTATATGTTATTTATGTTGGTTCAACCCCGAATATTTTATGTTATTTGTGAGTCAAACTCCAAAACTTAGTGAAATTACAGAATCAATCAAGGGTGAACGAAGCAGTGCGGTTAGCAGAATTTTGTAATACAAGCACTAGAGTAGAATAGTGGTTTTAGTAGATTTGTCTTCCTCTAAATTCACTCATGATTTGCACAGGATGGATTTTTTTCTTTGCAGAGCCTCGTCTGACAGCGGCACAAGTTTCCTCTGGTTTCTCTCTTTTAATCAAGGGTTTTTTTGCAGGAGCTTTCATTCTCCACATCACAACTGGGTGCCGGGGCCCAGCAGGACTTTGGATTCGGATGATCTTGGTTGAGGCAATGTAAGACATTTTCACTGTTTGCACTACGGCATTCATTAAATTTTTGGCTGCTTGGATCAGGGAGGTGACACTGTCCAACTGTAGGGGGAAAAAGGAAAAAAGCTGTCATTAAAGAACATAATCAGGAATTTAAAGGGATTTAATTTTACAGAAGCAGAAAAGTGTCACTTTGCTTTTACCCCAAAAATCATTGAGTTAATCCTTATTTTATATATCCATGTATGATTATCTACTTCAATCGATCCATCTATTTTTGATCATTTATCTATTTATCTGATGTATAAATAGATCCATATTCTATCTTCTAAGATGATATCTTAGGGAGATTAATTTCTTTCTCTCGGTTTTTAGTGAAATCATATAAATTCTTTAGTACCCCAATCCATGTGATATCATAATGTCAGATGGTTACTACTTTCATTGTAATGGATCTCTCTATTTCCAGGAGGTAATACTGAGCCCTTTCTGTAAGACAGGACTATCTGCAATAAAATTCATAAATAGTTTTATAAGAACAACTGTATATTTATGTGTATATACAACATATAGTTTAAGATAAATATCATACACATATGTGGGTATAGACATGCATGAATACCACTCTCTTTCATGAATATTTTCCAAATAACTGCACCTAAAAGGTTCTCTTTTTTAACACAGAACTTTTATTCTATAATGCAATACGTCAAAATACAAAGAACTAAGGCTTGACAGTAAAATAAAGTTGAGTTCAAATTCCAGGTCAGCCATTTTCTAAATTGGGGGAATTATTTAAACATTTTTATCCTAATTTCTTCAGTTACTAAACAGAAAAAATATATCTATTAAAGGTAAAGTAATATATGTAAATAAACTAGGAGATTGCCAAATTGTTGATTTTTATTAAATATGAAGACCAACAACATTGCTTAAACTAATGAAATTACTAAAATAAACTTTTCCCCACATGATTCTGTTTTTGTTATATATATATATATATATCTGTTTTGGGGCTATATTTCTAGAATCTTGCAAAATACCTTAGAGCTAAGCCAAGCTGATTCATTTTTATACACCCAATGTCTCTTCCATTATTTTAATTTGGCAGATTGTCATCACAGCCAACTCATACAGGAAGATGTGCCTCCACCGTCACCCCTCTGTGATGTGTGCTGTCAGGGTCGAGACTCAAACACTGGCTCTGTAGTTAGTAAAATCTATCAGCAGCTGCCTGGTCTGAGTACTCTACCTTTGCTGTTTGAGGAGTCTCTTCTCAGGTACAGAATAAATGAGAGAAGGAAAGTAGTCAGCTCAAGTTAGGTGCCTGGGGCTGTGGTCTAGCTGGCTGCTTCCTGGGAAGAAAATTTAATTAGCCCCATTATATGCCAAGCCTGAAATCCTTGAAAAGGTAATACCAAAAAATATGTATTCGAAAGGCAATGATACTTGGCAACTACACGTCTTTAAGTATTTTTACTTTTTGAAGCTAGAAATGTAAAATCTGTGCATGTGGCAGGAATGACAAATGTTTTACAAACACGAAAAAGGATTTCATGAAGTACTCACATATATTTTGGAGGATGCTTAGAGCTTCTGAATCTGTATATAACGTTAAAAAAATACTTTACTTGGAATAGAATAACACACTTTGTTATTAAATTGCTCTACAGACAAATTTTTAAGCTAAAATCTGTACTTTAATAATTGACAATTTTTGTTAAAATCCTTCTGGAGGCCAGTTAGACTCCAATCTCACCGTAGAAAGAAGAAAATTTTTCCAAATGATGAAAAAACAGGAATAGTATTGAGGATCCTTGGTAATCCCATCCTCAAACATGAAAATACTGAGTTTATCCCAAAGGCTCTGTATTATCATAAAATCTTTCACAGAAGCAGGTGCCCGTTATTCAAGATTTCATCAGTGGCTTTGGCCTTCCTACGTAAAACTTACATTCCCTTCCCTTCCTTTTGACTCTTAAATCTTGTCAAGTATAGATTGTTATTTATTTCTTCTCCTTTTAATTTTTTCATGTAAGTGGTGTCTATCAACCAGAAATCTAGGGAGGGTGTCTATGTTCAATCCATGACTCAAAATATAGAAACTGGCTTGTCTTCTTTCCTCACTGAATCAACAAATCCCCACCTGTGCTATGGTGATCTCTTATTCTGGTCTCTGACAAATCCTTTGATTTTTAAAATCCTAAAGGGTTTTAGTAAAAATCTTCTCTGTTTAACTTAGAAAAACCATAGAACAAATCACCCCTCTAGGAGAGCATGAGGACTAATTTTGTAGAAAGATTAGCACAACACAATTGCTGAGTGAATATTGTTATTCCATGAGGAAAGCTTGTAAGACACTCTATGATATTTAAGAACTATATACCTTAAGATACATAACTCTCAACTATCAGCCAAATCACAGGCTATACAAGCAATGGGCAAAAGCAAGCCTAGCTAATGGTAGAAAATTTTGTTTATGTCCCAACCAATGTCTCAGGCCTACTCATGGAGTAACTGCACAATTTAATGTCTGAAAAAATTATTATAAATCCTTTTATCTAGGTCTACTTTCATGAAAAATCCTTTAAGGGAAGAATTCGATAGAATTCTCCGTGAAAACAAAGGCAAATTTGAGTAAGGTAATGCATTACTTTTGAATCTGTGTTCAACTTACTGAACAAAATGTTTTCAACGTCACAAATGTACCTGTGCAAGACAAAAATTTTAATTTATTCTAAAGGCCTGATAGAGCAAACCAACCAAACTGTAATACTTAGATCCATAAATTCTCTTACCATTACAAATCACCTTCATTAACTGAAAATTCTTTCAGGAAAATGTAACTTGAAATACTTACCATAGAAAAGGCTCTTTTTCCCTATTATCTGGTAACACTCCTCTCTGATCCAGATGAAATATTCTGGATCAAAATACCAACTGGGAACAACAATGTCTTCTAAGTCCTTCATACCTCCTGCAGTTATATGTAAACATTTGCATGCTCTCACATATAAGCAACTTCCCTCCTACCCTTCCACAAAGAGAGACAAGATTTTAAATATCTTTGCAAAGAGGATTGTTACCTAAATTGAAAGTCTCTTTCCCCAATGTCTACCTTTATCATAGTAAATAGGATGGCAGGCATCCTTCTGATGTTGGTGACTTGTACTTACTTTTTCTGATAACACTGGTGTAGTTTCAAAATAACTGAGCATGATAGTCTAATAATGTCACAATAAGCTGCTCAATATTGTCTATGCCCAAAAGTAAATTGATAGGTTCTGCCTCCCATTTTTTTAGTATCTAGATAAAAGATTATGTTCAACAAATTAACTCTTATGCTAATTATGGTATGTATTTTGCAAACAATCCAAATAATGCTCATTTAAATACAGCCCTATTCAATATTATCATTCTATGTGAATCTTGGTTTCTTTTATTATAGTGTATCTTCTGTGCTTTGCAGCACGTACTATATGTTTTCAGTCAAACCATCGTACAAATTTGACCAGTTCTAAAAATGCTTTCTAATAAAAGACTTGCTCCTACTTGAAAACATGTCAACAGCCCTTTATTACAGAAAAGGAGAAGTTTAACAACAATAAAGGGTATTTTCTTTTTCTTCATAAAATGTCAACTTTTTTCCAAGTATCTAGTATATGTAGAATATCTGGATCTTTTTACAAAAAACAAAGCTAATCAAAGCTAAGTCAGTCTTTGACAACTATGTCAATTTGGAATGTCTGCTAGTAAACTATTGTCAAAATCCTGTTGTAATTATTGATAGTCAAGAAGAATATTCAAAAAGACATGCTAGATAGTTCTTCTTTGGATCTCATAGTTGCTCACCTATCTTACATCAAAACATTGGAAAATCTTATAATATGCTACTCTAACTCCCCATATTTTGGCTGCAAGACCTTTCCCAAACAAATGCTTTGCATGAGGATTCTAAGCCTAGGTAAACCCTTCTACTGCTGCGAATCTCATCTCCTTGCACTTAGTCTGCTACCTGGGGAAAGCATAGATTCCCAACCCCTGTGTGAACTGCCATGCAAACTGCTTCTGCTAGGACTCCTGCCGAGGGAAAAGCCTGATGCTGCCTGGAACAATATATTTCCTATCCAAAACCATTTTGGTAAACTGGTACCAAGTATAGCCTATGATCTTCTTGCAAGTCTCAATGTTTACCTGAACTTAAAGACCCCTGATGAATGTTGTACCTGCACAAAAGCAATTTTACCATGGAATACTATTCAGCCATAAAAAAGAACGAAATCATGCCTTTTGCAGCAACATGGATGAAATTGGAGGCTATTATTTGAAGTGAAATAACTCATAAAACAGAAAATCAAATACTCTATGTTCTCACTTCTGAGTGGGAGCTAAATAATGAGTACGCATGGACATAGAGCGTGGAATCATAGACACTGGAGACTTGGAAGGACAGGAGGGTGCGTGGGTGGGAGTGGGGTGTAGGATGATAAATTAACCAGTTGGTACTATGTACACTAATTGGGTGGGGGTTACACAAAAAGCCCAGACTTCACCACTATGCAATATTTCCATGTAACAAATCTGCACATGTCTCCCCTAAATCCACTTTAAAAAGAGAGAGAGGCAATATGTTATGAAAAAAATTTATGAAAACAAATGTATAGAATTTGGTTCCAAATATAATAACAGCTTATAATAATTGCTGATGTCTATTGTATACTGTCAGAGGCAGTTATAAATTATTCACAGAAACGCTATAAGGCAAGTTCTATTATAATATTGTCTCATGTTATAGATGAAGAAACAAAGAAACTGGAAGATTTGGTAACCTGCTCAGGTGACACAGCTAGAGCTGGAATTAGAATCAAGAAAGTTTTATTCTACCTGGTGTTCTTACTCATTACAAAACCTTGCCTCTCAGTGATGTACTATTTCGAATATGTGATTATTTTCAGATATTGAATAGGTGGAGAAATTACAGTAACATTAATACAATGTCTATAATTTTAAAATTGACTGTCCAATAATTCTGCTTTTAAGAAGATTGCTCTTATTTTTGTAATGCATATTTCTACCAGAAACAATGAGGCTATTTTATTTGCCAAGGCATTTTTGTTAGGATGGTGGTTTGAAAATGTATATACTATATTAATTTTCAAGTTACACTTTTTTGGAATAGCAAATAGAAATGCTCAGTCACTCTTATAGGCCCCAAGCTATTTAGATAAAGACTATTTTATAACAAAATATTTTTAATTTTAAAATCTGGATCTCAATAAGCAAATCAATAAGGCAAAGAAAAATATAAACAAATGACATTATAGCTTCTAGGTCATAGAAATGCATAGCATTTATTTAATTTTTAAAATGTGTCCGTGTAAATACAACTCTGATTAATCAAACTTTTTTCTGATTCTCAGGTAAAATTAAATCAATTTGTTTGCCTTGGTTTTGCAACAGAAACCAGGATTCAATCCCCTGACTGGGGAGTTTCTTTTTAACTCTTACTTAGTTTTAAAATGTTCAGTTAAAGCGTTTGGGAATTAGATTAGCACAGGCAATGTAAAAGGGCCTACGTATGTGTGATGCCGTATTACAAGTGACAGAATGAAATAAATATATCTAAAAAGATTTATAAGTATTTGTAGTCTTTCTAACATGTAGGTGTCATTTGTATCTCTAGATTGATCTAATGGTGATAGTTGTAGACCACAGGAAAAATAAATCAACAAATTCAATCTTTTCATGATCCACCCTGAAAGTCTCTTGGGATCTAATTTTATCCCAATACTTGCTTACTACATTCTTTTGTCTCTGAACAGATTTTTAGAAGAATGGCCTGAATTGAAAGCATTCTCCCTTTTCAGATGTATTCAAAAATGCTAAACAGCCAGGCTGGCTTAATAGGCAAATCGAGAAAGGGGCTTTGTTAAATAAAGCTAGTCAAAGAGGAGTTGCATCTCCGAATTGAAACTGTCAAGCTTATAATTAAATTGAGAAGGTGGCTCATTCTTTGAATATGAAGAGTTATTCCAATGGACCACTGATAGGACGCACACAGTAAGTTTCTCCTTTGCCAACTCTCCATTAGAACGTGACAACAGAAAATGACAACTTAAGTTGAAAGAGGGAAAATCAATGCATGGCATAACTAAAAATATTTAACACTACTGAGAGGCCCATGAAATGAAATATAACATTTATTCAGTTATAATCTTGTACCATCAAAAGAATTTTCAAAGCTATTTTTTTTCTAAAGCAGATACTTTAGGTCAAAAACATTTTGAATCACCTTACAAGGAAATAATCACAAACATAATGCCAGTTCAGGTGGCTACTCAGGATGCTTGTTAATTTTACTTGAAATGGCCTATCTTAAAAATATACTCATTGGTAATATTAATGATTTGCTATTTTTCAGCCATGTTGACTTAAAGAAAATGCTTAGCTGAAAAGCCGATTTTCCACAATAACTGTAGCTCTAGTTAAATAGACTCAGAAAAAATTAGCACGTTTTTTCCCAAGCAGAGATGGCAGGAGTGGGGTGGGTTTGCAGGGGTTCTCTCCATATCAAGGTTTCAACTTTAGCTTCCTCTTCTCTCCAGCATCAGTCAGAACACTGAGCTCTGCCCTCACTGTAGATATTTATGAGATAATATTCAACATAACATTGTTTTTTTTAGCATATGGGTATACACATGGCTATAATTTATTATAGTGAAGGGAAACAGTGCACAATCAGCAAAGGGAAAAGATGTGTGGGGTAAAGTCCGGAGGAAACCAAATACAAGCTTCCAAGAATTCTCTCCTAGTGTAGTCAACAGAGCATGCTTCATTCCTACAGCAGAGTTATCACTACACATGTGACATGTTGCCTACCAGGGAAGCTCATTATTAATAAAAACTCAGGGACCAGGGTATTTATTGGGGGCTGGTCATTTACCAAAATTCCAGGCTCTAGAAGGGAAGCAAGTGTTTAACATAAATCACATTGTATTAATACAGACAATTTAGACACTCATTTAGGAAGTGATGGGAATCCTCTTGAAGCCCAAGTTCCTGGACACCAGCCAAGAGCCAACCTCACGAGCAGGCCTTTCTGAGGGTAGTAGTTTCAGGCTTGCTGTCAACAGGACATCTTGATTACGCTTCAAGAACTACGGGCTAAGAGTAGGAAAGCACCTATCTCTGTCCTCAATCCCACACTCACGTCTTTCACGACCATACGCAAGGAACGACTAGGCTGTGTGAAGCAAAAAGGCTAAATGGCATTAGTTTTACAACTTATGCAGGACTTCCAGCCCACAGATCTTTTCACCTGTGATTCTCAGCCTCTTTCAATCTTAATCTCATTCTATGATTTTAACAATATTTAGCAGTATTCAATATTTCTTAGCCCCCTTGTCTCTCTCCTCCAGACGTCTTGCAGAACAGAATTACCCAGTTCCCTCACACTGAACCACAGGTGACTCTCCACAATTGTTAGAAAATCCCCTCATTGGGCAAATTGATTTCTACATAAGTTGATGGCCACCAACCTGAAGCTGACAGACAATGCATCTAATTGTGTTTTTAGTCAATTGTTGTATCAGTTTTACCCAAACACTATTTATTTCAAACCTTGACTCTCATCAAACCTCTGGGCCTCATATTTCCACTTGCTCTGTGGATTACTTCATTTAAAACAAATATAAAATAAGCAAGTAAACGAACCACAGTACTGAAACAGAAACAGTAAAAATAAAACTGCTCCGACTTCTATTCTTCATTCTCAACCATTTATATTAAAATTGAAGAGTAATCTTTTTTTGCTCTCTCTCTCTCTAAAACCAATACTTCTGCTGTACTCTCGATTCCTTTCCTCCCTGCCTTCCTGGGGACTTTGCACAATTAATAATTCCCTCTCCTAATACAACTTTATTCCTTTTTACTGGCTTTTTCCCTGTGGTACATAAATGTTCATAAAACTCTATCTTAAAACATAGCTACATTTTTTGAAAAGGAATCTATACTCCCTAAAACTATTTTCCTTCTCACTTCTCAAGCAATCTGATTCCTATTTTCATATAAATGTTTTCCCTTTTTATATACATATATCACATATATATCAAATATGTCATATGATATATAATTAAATGTATTTATATAATATTAACATAATATATACTAAATATATATTAATATATAATATATACTGAATTTATTATATATTATATATGTTAAATATAGATATCATATAAAATATTTATATGATATTAATGTAGAATATACACTAAACATATTATATGATACATAATATATTACATATACATTAAATCATTCGATAGGTAACTGTACACTTGGTTTCTTTCAATTCAGTTCATTTAATTTGCATTCTTATATAATACCCCCTTACATAAAAATATAACAGTTTATCCATTCTACTATTGATGGGTAACTTTTAGATAGTTAGGAGCTACTTAAATAGTAATTTGTGAATATTCTAGTATGTGTCTTTTGGTGCAAAAATATATCAAATGCTATCGGGTGTGTACCTGAGAGTACAATTGCAAAGTAACAAAAATGCATATATTTAGTTTTATTGGATACTTCCAGATATTTTCAAAGTACTCCTGTAAATTTCTACTTCTACCAGCAATATCTGAGAGTGACAATTACTATACATCTTCATCTACACTTTTTTCCCCACATTCTTCACATTAGCCATTTTTGCAGGTATGTAGACATATGATGTTGAGGTTTTAATCGGTGTTTCATTGATTACTAATTAAGCTGAGCATATTACCCTTTGCTTACAGCACTGAATTGCATATAGAGACCTTCCTTGCTCAATTCACTTTTTTTTTTTGAGACAGAGTCTCACTCTTGCCCGGGCTAGAGTGAGTGCCATGGCGTCAGCCTAGCTCACAGCAACCTCACACTCCTGGACTCAAGCAATCCTACTGCCTCAGCCTCCCGAGTGGCTGGGACTACAGGCATGAGCCACCATGCCCGGCTAATTTTTTTCTATGTATTTTTAGCTGTCCAATTAATTTCTGTCTATTTTTGGTAGAGACGGGGTCTCACTCTTGCTCAGGCTGGTCTTGAACTCCTGAGCTCAAACGATCCGCCCACCTCCGCCTCCCAGAGTGCTAGGATTACAGGTGTGAGCCACCGCACCCGGGCTCAATTCACTTTTTAATAATGCTTCCATTTTTTCTTTTTCATTTATTTTGTCTTTTTTTCCCTTGTATTAGTACACTAGGTAGAACCACCAGTATAGAAGTGGCGGTACAAGCTGTTTTTGAATTATACTCTAATTCAGAATGCTTTCAATATGTTATTATTTATTTCTTAGTTAATTCATATTAGATATTTATTTTTTAACATTTCCTGGTAAGGATTTACTAGTTTTCCTTTTATTATTGATTCCTAACCTAAAATACTATTGCTATTAGAGAACAAGCTCTGAATGATTTTAAAAATTTAATATTTTTGGATGCTTTCTTATGACCCAACATAAGGTTACATTTGACATGTTCTAGGTATACTAGAAAGGAATGTGAATTCTAAAATTATTACATCAGTGTTCTATTTATGTCAACTAGTTTCCTTGATTCTCAGTCAATCCTCTCCACATATCATTATCAGGTAACCGCAGGTCTACTTTGTATCATTGCAGGTTAGATGTATCTTTTCTACAGTTGCAAATAAATGGAATTCTATGGTATGTAATTTTTAGTGTCATGTTTCTTTCATTTCAGATATGTTGCTGTATATATTCATAGTTTATTTTATTTATTGCTGAGAAGTATTCAATTTTATACACATACCACAATTTCTTAATCCATTAACTTA
This sequence comes from Avahi laniger, assembly GCA_963575035.1. NCBI lineage: Eukaryota > Metazoa > Chordata > Mammalia > Primates > Indriidae > Avahi > Avahi laniger. The sequence goes on from CAUYSK010104072.1 coordinate 26,344, forward strand.
TTGACTGAAAATTTGTTTGCTTTTATGAATTTAGTAGGAATTAATAGTATTTTGCTATTATGAATAAAGCTGCTGTGGCCATTTTATACAGCTATTTTGTAGCATATGCTTTTATTTCTCCTGGGTGAATTTCAAGAAGTTAAACTTTCTCATATTTTAAGTTTAAATTTTTAAGAAACTAACAAACTGTTGATGGAAGTTATTTTATCATTTTCAATTCCACCAGCAATATATGAGCATTATAGTTATTCCACATACTCAGCCATACTTGGCATTTGGAATATTTTTATACTTTAAGATTCTAGTGAGTATAAAGCGAAATTCCACTGTGGCTTTACGTTGTTTTTTCCTGATGACAAATGATGTTAAGGATATTTTAGGGTACTTAGTAAACGTTTGCATATTTTATTTAATGAAGTGTCTGTAAAATACTTATCCCTACTTTTGGGCTATCTTTTTTTTATTCAGTTTTGTGTTCTTTATACATTCTGGAATTGTCTTTTGTCAAATATATGTATTGCAAATATTTTCTCCTAAGCTGTGCCTTTCCTTTGCATTTCTTAACTGAGTGTTTCAAAAAGCATAAGATTTTAAAGTTACTGAGTCCAGTTTATAACTTCTTTATGGTTAACATTTTTTTATACTATCAAAAAATATCTGGCTACCTCAGGGTTACCAAGATTTTCTTTCATGTTTTCTTCCAAATATATGAAGTTAAAGATTTATGTTTAAGGTGATGCTGAACTTCATGTTGATTTTTGTTTATGGAATGATGTACAAGTACATTTTTTTCTTAGAGATATCCAATAGTTCAAGCACCATTGGGTCAAAATGATTCTTTTCTTTTTAAATTATCTTGGAATCACTGTCAAAATTAAATTTATCATATATGTTTGGCTCTATTTCTGGACTATCTATTCTGTTTTATTTGTATGCCTATCTTTATACCAGTACCATACTATCACACTAATATCACTTTCTTGGGAAAGAGTTCCATGATACCTGGACTAGGTTGGATCCTCTTTTTATGCTCTATAGCAATCTATACTTCATCTAACATTAGATTGATTATAAGGCAATAAGATTCATGTAGATAGAGACAATGTTCTCCTTCACTCATCTTATTTCTTGACACTGGCTACAGGAGATATTGGCATACAAATATATCATTTGAATTACTATTTATATAAGTTGTACAACTGTTAAGTGCAGAATGCACATGCAAAATATTTTCAAAGATATCATTTCAATTGTTCTCTCGTATTTTGCACAAACTATTAATATTTTTTAGACATTTTATACCCGTGTTCCATCTACTACCAGGTGGTTTATGGTCTCTATAAATGGAACAAAAATCCTTGATAAAATGTTTCTCATTATTTATGTTTAAAATTCACAACACAAATCTTTTGAAAGGCATGCTTGTCAATAAGTCCCAAATTCCCATTTTTAGACTAATATTTCTCTTAAAAATTTTAACTTAATATATCAATGAGAAATATGTGTTAGCCCAAGAATAAAACATCAATTTTGTAGTAAACAACCTATATTCGAATCCCAACTCTGCCACATCCTAGATATGTAGCCCAGGAATAAATCAATTAGCATATCTGAGCTCCAGTTTCTTTTCAGTGCAATTACAATAAAAATACATTTTGGTATTGGTTATTAAGATTGTGTGATAGAAGTTATAACACACTTTTAGGTATTGACATACACACATACATAAATGAAGCTATGGTTTTTACAAGTTTACAATATGAACTGGCAAATAATATGACACCAAACTTGGGGATTTGGGGTGGAACAATGCTTTGGACAAATTCTACAGATGTTTGAAAATCCAGAAACAACACAAGAACATTTCTTGCCAATTAAAGGTGAGGGAGCAGGTACTAGGACTCTTTCACATTAACTACACACTTTGTGTGCACACATATGTGCACACACATGTGTATATGCACATTCACACATACTTCACACAATTCTCCAAATAGTGTGAGGCCAGCTCTGCTCGTCATAATTCTTTTAGAGGGTGTATCAGTTAGGGTCCAGTAAGAGTAACAGAAACTACTCCAGGTGTTTCAAACATGGAATTTAATACAGGGAATTGGTTATACAGTCAATGGAAAAACTAAGAAGCCAAATGAGAGGTAAACTTTCACCACACCACCAGCACGAACTGTTACCATTCCTAGTGCTGAAGGAAATGGAGAAGATGAAACCATGACAAGCAGATGAAATACCAAAATTGGATGATTGCTTGCCAGCAATTACTCTGCCAATCATCTCCCATTGGTTAACCCTAGCTGAAAACTAATAGTCAAAACATTTTGACTAGGAAAACTATCTTAGAGCAAAAGTAACCATGACTAGCAAAATGGAATTTTTGTCTGAGCATACATATCCATTCATTTTCAATATGTCATGGTTTCATTCCTAAAATCTCATAGTACTTACTTTTTTCATATCTGTGATTACAATATTGTGTGTTTAATAAATAAAGCTCACATCTGTGCTCTCATTCAATAAAATAAATGTTTACACACAATCAAGTAGTTTTCTTCCTTACCTCTATTCCTAGTAAGGAAAATATGGTAGAGTGATGGGCTTCTTTAGCATTCAACTCTTTTATAGGCTTATGACCCTTAAGATGCTCTCAAACCTATACTTCTCTATAAAAATTCCAATGTTTGGTTGGGAAAATAGGGGCCACACAAGCAAGGGGGTGCATAAATTAAGTTATTTCTTATATACTTGAGTGTATATACACTGTGCACACTTATATACAGAATATGGTTCTCTGATTTTAAGTAAAATGTCAACTTCTCCAGGTTTTTTTTTGGAATATATCTAAAATTCTGCAACATGTCAAAATTTCCTTTGTGACCTAGTTTTTTGGGGCATCTTTAAACATTTGACTATGATTTAACATGACCCCATAAAGTATATAATTGACTTTATTCCTAAATTAAAAACTGAATTTCACCATTATTTGTAAAGTAAGAGCCATATTGAAAAGATGACTACCTTTAGACAGTTGTAACAACAAAATCTATTATAAAGGTACCAGTTTTCTAGGTTCTTGCATGATTTTTAAATGTCGCGTCCTTCCCATAGTCTCATTTAACTGATAGATCTGGGCACTGCCTTGGCATCATGCCTGCTATGGCCTAGAGGCATTACAATTATGTGCCTTGTTGATTGCTTAAATGTAGTATAAGCAGCAGCAACATTAACCCACACCATTATTGCTTTGTCAACACAGGAAGGTAAAAGCAGCAGGAAACAAGACAGAGCAGTGCTTTAGAAATTATTCTAGGAAAAGCCTGGAGCAACAAGGTTGTTATCTCAGATGTGAGGCATGGAATATGTCAGGTGTGAAAAATGCACTCTGAGGAAAACAATTAAAGTGACTGTCTTCTATTTATTCAAGACTCAGACTTTGTATCTGAGTGAACATCAGAGGTTGGAGAAGTGTCCGCAGTGGGGAACTACTAAAAAATTCTGTTCCTACATTTAGCATCTTTTCAAATCAGAAATCTCTCTCATCCTGCCTAGAGCGTCTTATAAAACACAAAACAATCTTCCAGTGTCTTTCTATAGATAAGCACAGCTGTCTTCCAGTTGAGGGGATGAGGTTCAAACACATTTCAGAGCAGCTGGTTGTTGTCCTCCCAGCTGCCTGGAAAACAGGAGATTTTATTGGCAGCAAGCCCCAACCCCAAAGCAGTAGGCGTCTAAATGAATCCCCAGGCATTGGAATTCAGCAGCCAGGAGATACATGAGGCCATGTGTGGTTTTTAATCACTGTGAATTTTCTCTTTGCATAAAGTCAAAGAATGAAATGCACGGAGTTGGGTGGGTGACTATGTTAGTGAGTAGGTGTGTGTAGGGAGATGGGACAAAGAAAGTAGAGCTGAGGGGTTAAGAATTTGGACTCTGCAGGCAAAGGACATAAATCCAAACAAATTCTTTCTTTCTTTGAGCCTCAGTTTTCTCCTCTGTAAAATGGAAAATCAATGATACCCACATTATGGTATTGACATGAGGACAGAATGTAATAATATAGATTAAGTACATAGCACAGTGTGTTGTATATGCACTGGTTTAGTATCATTACTGTGATTATGATGGTTTTAAAAACAATAGCATTCCTTTTCCAATTGTTATTGCAAAAAGTGAAAAGATGAGGAAAGATGAATTTGTAATAATGGCTCCCATTTTGTAAATGTATGCCAAGGCCCATATGCTTTAGAATAGTATCTATAATGCTTGTAACAGCCCTGTGAAGTTGGTATTATTTCTCCCATTTATCAAATAAAGCATCTAAGAAGTATGACTCAGAGAATGTCAGTGCCTTGCCCAAGATAACATGGGCAGTAAGACGTGAAGCTGGGATTAGACCCAAATCTGTATAACTCTAGAGCCTTCATTCTCTCAACCATCTTGGTCTACAATTTTCTTGAGGGAAAAAAAAAATGTTTTTTAACTTAGTGAAAAAGTCTTCTTCCAGTTAGAACTGTTTTGCTCTGGCTGAGATATCCCAACACTCTTTTTATCCTACCTCTGAAGGTTTTGCACTGAGATTTTGCACTGAGATATTCTTTCTCTCTAGTTTGGGAGTCTTTTCTCTTTTTTTCTTTAAAACACATCTCTGAATACTGAACTATTTTGATAATCTTCCCCCAGTTTCACTGAATGGCACTTCCCAGCCTCTCTTGTCTTCCAGAAACATGTGCCAAATGTGATTGTGCACTAGTTCTCCCGCATCTTAATTGCCCCTGTTCAAGAGAAAGACTGACTATTTTGATTAAAAACTGAATTTCTGGCCAAATCCCTATATTAGTAGACCCCAATTTTTAAGTGTTACATGCCTAATAATAGACTGAATATTATGTTTGGTGGGAGGATGGGTGTCTATGTGTGTGTTTCTCACTTTAGATGTCCTGGGGTTTATCTTCTTTCTTAATCTCACCATTCAGCTTGAACATCCATAGGGTCAAGAAATGCAATCATATAATGACATTAACACACTGTTCGCAAAAAATGATTGTCCTCGGAGGAGCCAAGATGGTGGATGAGAAAAGCCACCAGAAAGAGTGTCTCTACAAAAAAGACAAATTTTAGAAGAAAGAGAAAAAAATAAGCTATCAGAGAAACATAGATCGGGTGAGGGTCAGAAGGAAGGGTGCTGGAAACTACAGGAGATTCTGCGGGAAGATGTTGCAGAGGAGAACTGGAAGGACAAAGGTCCCAAGAGGCTTGGAGACCAGCGACAAGGGTAGGTGAAGCGGTTAACTTCCCCATCCCTTACATCTTGGACTGCTGGTGGGCTCCTGAGCCATTGGAGAGACCTGCCGACACCAGTTCAGAAACGGCTGCCGCCAGTGAGCAGTGGCCTCTCGTGGACATGGCGCCAGACTCTCAGCTCCCTCAGGGCACCTCCCGCATGCAGACCCGAGCCTAGCAGCAGACGCCATATTACTCCATTCTCTCCTTCCCCTTCCCTACCCGTGGGTGCCCAGAGAGACAATTTAG
>CAUYSK010104073.1:0-19998 GCA_963575035.1 Avahi laniger
GGCCGGGCGCGGTGGCTCACGCCTGTAATCCTAGCACTCTGGGAGGCCGAGGTGGGCGGATCGTTCTGAGCTCAGGAGTTCGAGACCAGCCTGAGCAAGAGTGAGACCCCATCTCTACCAAAAAAAAAAAATAGAAAGAAATTAATTGGAAAGCTAAAAATATATATAGAAAAAATTAGCCGGGCATGGTGGCACATGTCTGTAGTCCCAGCTACTTGGGAGGCTGAGACAGTAGGATTGCTTGAGTCCAGGAGTTTGAGGTTGCTGTGAGCTAGGCTGACGCCACGGCACTCACTCCAGGCAAGAGAGTGAGACTCTGTCTCAAAAAAAATAAATAAATAAATAAAATAAAATAAAATAAATAATCAACCCCAGCATGTATGTGGAAAAATCAACACACATTCACTGTTCACAAGAGGATAACTTCATATAATTTTTAGAAGATAATTCAGATATAGTATCTACTGCAGTGTTTTGTTATATGTGTATAATGCGTATAATATATACAATAAATGTGTATAAAATAATATGTAAAAAAAGTTATTCATTTTTTTCACTTTTGTCTTTTCATCTAAGTTTCTTTGAAATAGAAGATGCAGACCTGTTGAGTTGGCAATTAATGAAAAGGAGGCATATAGGCACGCCTGTTTGGATTTTTTACTTGTCCAAAATTTTTCCACCTACTCAATGCCGCGCTATTAAAATAAATCATATTCTCTTCTTTTCTACATTTTCTAAACTTTCTGCTACAAACTAATTTTATAATGGGAGGCCACTACAATTCATATGGAAAAAATCTGTAGCACATCATCATTCTTGCCATAGAACTATAAAAACCTAGAAAGAGACTGTGGAAATTATTCAATCCAATCTTTCTAGTAATCAAGAAAGTTTTTACAGCCAGGCGCAGTGGTTCAGACCTGTAATCTTAGCACTCTGGGAGGCTAAGATGGATGGAATTGCTTGAGCTCAGAAGTTCGAGACCAGCCTGAACAAGAGCAAGACCCTATCTCTACTAAAAATAGAAAAAATTGGTGAGGTGTGGTGGTGTGCATTTGTAATCCCAGCTACTCAGGAGGCTGAGGCAGGAGGATTGTCTGAGCCCAGGAGTTTGAGGTTGCAGTGAGCTATGATGATACCACTGCACTCTAGCTGGGGCAACAGAGTGAGACTCTGTCTCAAAAAAAAGAAGAAAGAAAGTTTTTGCAAAATCTTTCACATCTTATTTTCATGGTAATAAAAAGTCTGGTGTGTTATAATTAAAAACTTCTGTTCTGACAGTTGGACATGGTGGCACACACCTATATTCCCAGTTGCTAAGAAGGGTGAGGCAGGAGGATTGCTTGAGCCCAGGAGTTCAAGGCTGCAGTGAACTATAATCACACCATTGCACTTCAGCCTGGGCAAAAGAGCAAGACTCTATCTCTAAAAATTAAAAGTAAAAAATAAAAAATAAAATAAAATAAAAACTTCTATTCTGAGAAAGACACTGTCCAGAGACTGAAAAGACAAACCACAGACTGGGGGGGAAAAATCTTTGCAAAACATATCTGATAAGAGACTGTTATCAAAAATATTTAAAGAACTCTTAAAATTCAACAATAAGAAAAGAAACAACAGAACTAAAAAATGGGCCATGTGCAGTGACTCACATTTGTAATCCCACCACTTTGAGAGGCCGATATGGGAGGATCACTTGAGGCCGGGAGTTCAAGACCAGCCTGGGCAATATAGCAAGACACCCATCTCTACAAAAAACTTTAAAATATTGACCAGACATGGTGGCACACACATGTAATCCAAGCTATGTGGGAGGCTGAGGTGGGAGGATTACTTGAGCCCAGGAGTTCAAACTTACAGTGAGCCATAGCTCACATAGTGCACCATTGCACTCCAGCCTGGATGACAGAGTGAGACTCAGTTTCTAAAAAAATAAAAGAAAACAAAAAACAGTGAGACAATAGCCAAGATATGTAATTAACCTAAGTGTCCATCAACAAGTGAATCAATGGAAAATGTGGTACACACACACACACACACACACACACGCTCACACACACACACACACACACACAATGGAATACTACAGCTATAAAAAAGGATGAAATTCTATCGTTTGCAACAATAGGGATGAAACTGGAGGTCATGATGATAAGTGAAATAATCCAGGCACAGAAAGACAAATATCACAGGTTCTCACTCATAGTTGGGAGCTAAAAAAGTTGATCTCCTGGAGGTGGACAGTAGAATGACAGTTACCAGAGGCTGGGAACCTTTTTTTGGGGGGGGAGGGGTGGTAGTAGAGATGAAGAGAGGTTAGTTGATGGGTACGAACATACAATTAAATAGAAGGAATAAATTCTACGGTTTGAAGCACAATACAGTGACTATAGTTAGCTACAATATATTGTATATTTCAAAATAATTAGATTTGAAATGTTCCCAACACAAAGAAATGATAAATGTTTAGGGTGATGGATATCCTAAATATACCGATTTGATAATTGTACATTGCATGCCTGTATCAACATATCACATATTATCCATATATATGTATAAATATTCTGTATTAATTAAAAAAAACATGAGATACTACTATACACCTATTAGAACAGTCAAAATCCAAAACACCAACAACACTAAATGCTAATGGAGATATGAAACAACAAAAACTCTAATTCATTGTTGGCAGGAAAGCAAAAGGGTACAGTCACTTTGAACAGACAGTTTGGCAGTGTCTTGCAAAACTAAACATACTCTTATATAATCCAGCAATCATACTCCTTTTACTCAAATAAGTTAAAAACATATGTTTACCCAAAAACCTGCACACAGATGTTTATAGCAGCTTTATTTATAATTGCCAAAAATTGGAAACAACCACGATGTCCTTCAATAGGTGAATGGACAAATAAACTGTGGTACATACAGAATGGAATATTATTCAGCACTAGAAAGAAAGAATCTATAAAGCCACAGAAATACATGGAAGAATCTTCGGTGCATATTGCTAAGTGAAAGAAGCCCATCTAAAAAGGCTACATACTCTATGATTCTAACTATATGACATTTTGGAAAAAACAAAACTATGGAGACAAAAAAAGATAAGTGCTTGCCAGGGGTTCAGGAGGAGGCAGGGAGGAATGAAATAGGCGGAACACAGGGGATTTTTAGGGCAGTAAAATTGTTCTGTATGATACTATTATAATAGTGGATACATGTTATTAAATATTTGTCAAAACTCATATAATGTCAAAACTCACAAAAAATGAACCTTAATGTACAGTATAGACTTTAGTTAATAATAACCTATCAGTATTGCTTTGCCAATTGTAACGAACATGCCGACTAATGCACTATGTTAATAATAGAGAAAACTGGCAGGAGGCAGGGTGGTGGTGGTGAGGGAGTATATGGAAACTCTGTACTTTCTGCTCATTTTTCCTGTAAGCCTAAAAACAATTTTTAAAAATTTGTTTATTAATTTTTTTTTGAAAGGCTGATGTTTTACATACACTAGAAATGGTTTTTTTTTGTTCTTGTTTTTGTTTTTTTTTTGAGACAGAGTCTCACTTTGTTGCCCTGGCTAGAGTGAGTGTCGTGGCGTCAGCCTAGCTCACAGCAACCTCACACTCCTGGGCTCAAGCGATCCTCCTGCCTCAGCCTCCCAAGTAGCTGGGACTACGGGCATGCGCCACCATGCCCGGCTAATTTTTTCTATGTATTTTTAGCTGTCCAATTAATTTCTTTGTATTTTTGGTAGAGACGGGATCTCGCTCTTGCTCAGGCTGGTCTCGAACTCCTGAGTCAAACAATCCACCCACCTGGGCCTTCCAGAGTGCTAGGATTACAGGCATGAGCCACTGCGCCCGGCCTACATACACTAGAAATGTTAAGACATTTTTTTTTTTTGTATTGGTTTTAACTTTTTTTTTTGAGGTTAGAAGCCCAGTCCCATTTTAACTGTTTGGCTTTTAACTTTTACAATAGAAGGTGATAGATTAAATTACAAGAAGTCACAGAGTGTACACAAGCAACTACAAAAAGAACAGAGATTATGTAAACAGAAACCCAAATAATAGTTTTATCAAAGCATTCCCACTCTATTCTGAATGGAGTTCCAGAATACGAGCAGTCTTTGCTTGTTTGGATTTTCATGATGATTCATTGCACAAAAAAAGAAAAATATTGTGATAATTCTCTCACCGAACATGTCCATCATGGTATGTCTCAAAGCTCTTTTCAAGGGTAACTTTACCCAAAGCCCCTGCTAAGGGAGTGGCAGAGGCTGTCACAGTTTTACTCTGCAGCACCCACTCATTCTTGCCTTGCCACAGCTAAGGAGACAAGCATCAGACAACAGACCATTCCTAGAGAAAAACTGAGGGTAAAGTCAATGTCATACAAGGGGAGTCAGACCTGGGGCTATGAGAGGTCATGTCAAACTAAAATTAAAAGAGAGCAGAACTATTAAGCAAAAATGAAAAGGAATTATTCACTCTATCAGTCATTCCACAGATATATTTGGAGCACAAATTGTGTGCCAGGCACTAGGTGAATAAAGCAGAGATGTCTCTTACCATTATGGAGATCATAGCTAGGTGAGAAAAACAGAAAATAAATAAGTAAATAAAATATTTACAAAGCATGATAAATGCAATGAAAATATTAACATATGTAGTGATATAGAATAACAAGGAGGACCTACTTAGGTTGATCAAGAAAGACCTTTCTGAGGAAGGGATATTTAAGCCAAGGCTTGATGGAGTAAATGAAAGAAAGCGAAGGGTGGAAGGGAGCTAGAAGAACATTCTAGGCTGAGTGAATACACGTGTGAAAACCATGAGAGGGTCAAGAGCTAGGTCTTTCCTGAAAGCAAGCCAGTGGCTTGGAGCATATGTGGTGAGGGATGAAGTGGCCCAGGATGAGTTTGGAAAAGTTGGCAGGAACCAGATTATGCAGGGCTATGTGAGTAAGTATAATAGGAAGCCACTGAGAGATTTCACATGTTTAAAATTAATATTTAGAAACATAACAGATATTGGAGGTTGAGGATGGAAGTGGAACAAGGTGAGGGGTGGGAATTACTTGGTGGGAGTTACAAGGATGTTGTGGAGGAAATAGAAGTGGACATATTCAAGATATATTTTCTTTTTTGTTTTTCTTTAAAAATAGATACATGGTCTTACTATGTTGTCTGGGCTGCTCTTGAACTCCTGGGCTCAAGTGATCTTCCTACCTTAGCCCCCTAAAGTGCTGGGATTACAGGCGTGAGCCACTGCTTCCAGCCCACGAGGTGTATTTTCAGCATAGTTTGCCAAGGACTTGATGATGGACTGAAAATAGGGAGTAAAGGGGCAATTGGATGGTTGTTGGTGTCGCTTACTGGGTTGGAGAAGAACGGAGAGTAACAGATTTTAAAGGTGTATCAGTTATGAATCCATCAGGGAAGCAGGACCACTGCGAGTATTAAGGAATAAAGGGTTTGTTATAGGAATAAGAATTTATATGAAATGAGAGAAGCTAGGAAAGTAACGGGTCAAAAGAGAGATTTGGAGAACAAGAGAGAAGTCACTAACCAGCACTCCACAGGCTGTGTGAACAAGGAGAGCTTACAGGGGAATCTGGGAAGCCAGCATATCCAGGTGCTGGAGTGGGACTATGAAAAACAACTATATAGAAGGCTAGTCTGTGGCTGGTGGTGGGCCTGGGGTCGCTGTCGGTTAGCAGGGTTGACAGTTGGGAAAAAGAGCTGGTACAGATCAGGGGAAAGAGAGATCAAGATGAAACACCAGCATCTCTGCATGTGTTTTTCGGCACACTTAACTAAGTTCACACATTGCATTTTGTTATGTTTCTTCAGTTACTCTACAATTTGTTATGGTTCTTCAGTTAATCTAGAACCAACTGTCCAAAACCATAGCAACTAGCTACATGTGGCTATTTAAATTAATTAAAATTAAATAAAATCTAAAATTCGGTTCCTTAGTCACGCTAGTCACATATCAAGTGCTCAATAGCTACATGTGGCTAATGACTATGGTAATGGATGGAATCAATATAGAACATTTCCAATCTTCCCAGAAAGTTCTACTGGGCATGTATACTTAAAATTATACTCCCTATATTTGGCTAGATGAAGTCTTCGATATAGCACAAAGGGACCAATACCCATTTGAGATTTAACCCTTTATAAAAATTAATTACAGACCGGGCGTGGTGGCTCACGCCTGTAATCCTAGCACTCTGGGAGGCCGAGGCGAGCGGATAGTTCTGAGCTCAGGAGCTGGAGACCAGCCTGAGCAAGAGCGAGACTCCGTCTCTACCAAAAATAGAAAGAAATTAATTGGACAGCTAAAAATATAGATAGAAAAAATTAGCCGGGCAGGGTGGCGCGTGCCTGTAGTCCCAGCTACTTGGGAGGCTGAGACAGTAGGATTGCTTGAGCCCAGGAGTTTGAGGTTGCTGTGAGCTAGGCTGACGGCACTCACCTCAGGCAAGAGAGTAAGACTCTGTCTCAAAAAAATAATAATAATAATAATTGCATTATTGTGTCTATTTCTTTATCACAGCTGATAAAATATGACATTATTGACAAGTTCTTCTCTCCCTGTGTTTGCATAGTGATTAGTGAAGAGATAAAAAGCCAGCATGAAAAGAATGAGGAAATAGAAGCACTAGATAACTAGATCACAGAATCCTGCAAGAGAAAGATAATCATATAGCTAATCAGGCTATCAACTTGTGTATCTGTAGTCATGCTTCTGTTTTAAATATATTTTATTGTTTTTTATTATAAAAGATAATACATGCTCCTAATGAAAACTCACCATTATATAAACATATAAAGTAGGAGTAAAAATGTCTCATAACCTCATTGCCAGAGAGTATTAATATATAAAAATACAAATAATGTATATTTCTTCCAATTTTTATCTTTCTAAATACTTACATTGTTTTCATATGTTTAACAATAATGGTTTCATCTGTTAAATATCATGTTTTTATTAGTATAACTAACTTTTTTCTCCTAATATGTATATTTTGGACATATTTTCATGTCAGTATACTTTTTTTTTTTTTTTGAGACAGAGTCTCACTCTGTTGCCCGGGCTAGAGTGAGTGCCATGGCATCAGCCTAGCTCACAGCAACCTCAAACTCCTGGGCTCAAGCGATCCTACTGCCTCAGCCTCTCGAGTAGCTGGGACTACAGGCATGCGCCACCATGCCCGGCTAATTTTTTTCTACATATTTTTAGTTGTCCAATTAATTTCTTTCTAATTTTAGTAGAGACGAGGTCTCGCTCTTGCTCAGGCTGGTCTCGAACTCTTGATCTCAAACAATCGGCCCGCCTGGGCCTCCCAGAGAGCTAGGATTACAGGCATGAGCCACCACGCCCAGCCGTGAGTATACTTTTGTTTCCTTTACATAGTTATATAGGATTTCATTGTATGGATGTTTTGAATTTCTGTAACCAATCTATTACTGGATGAGCAATCAGATTGCTTCTAATTATTTTTTTTTGCCATTACAAGTAATTCCAAAATGATAATTCTTATTTCTGTTGAATAAGCATACTTTTTATAAAGCTGAATTTATTCCACTTTATTTATTTTTTGTTTTTACTTTAAAGGCAGTATCTCACTCTGTCACCCAACTGGAGTGCAGTGGTGCCATCATAGTTCACTGCAGCCTGAAACTCTGGGCTTAAGTTATCTTCCTGGCTCAGCCTCCCAGGTAGCTAGGATTACAGGTGCACACCACCATGCCCACCCAATCTTTTTTAAAAATATTTTTTAGAAATAAGGTCTTGCTATGTTGCCCAGGCTGATCTCAAATTCCTGGCCTCAAGTGATCCTCCCACTTCAGCCTCCCAAAGTGTTGGTATTACAGGTGTGAGCCACTGTATCCCCCCAACCCCCTCTACCCCTCAACCCCCCCAAAATTTATTGTTAAATTAGCAATTTTATATAGGGGAATTTGCATACACATAAATGAAGAATAAAATTTCTACAACATTAAATCAATGGCTAAAGTGATGCAATTGTGTATGTATTTTTATTTCATATAAATGTTGGTTAGTGAAAAGAGTACAAATATAAACTTCAAAGCCTAAAAATGCTCAAAATCCACTATAAAACTGGAAAAGAGGTACAAGTGATTGGGCACAAAAAGGGTAGTTACTGGGTAGAAGGAAAAAATACTGGGAGGAAGAATGGGAAGAAATAAAGCAGCATGAAAAAGAAAGCAAATTGCTGTAGCAGATTTTCCTAGGTTAAGGCTGACAACAGAATAAGGACACAAATATTCAGTGATTTTGTTAATAAGTTTAAAGTAGTATTTTATATACACGTTGAACTTGGTGTCTTAAAGAGATTACAATTTTTCAAGTATTTATAGAAAAATCATCTTCTAGACTACAAAAACCCCTCAATAAATGTTAAAAAGCAAAATTGAATAGCCTAAATCTTCTGAATTCAATTTAGTACCACTACAAACTAACCACAAAAGGTTAGCCAAAAACTGTGCCTTAGTTAAAATATTTAATTTGATTTCTTAAACTTGAAATTTATTCTCCCGAATATATTTTGGACTAAAGAAAAAAGATCAAAATAAATTGCAATAAACATATATTTAGGCTGAATGTCAAACAGGTGAGTATTAAAATCAGTATTTATTCACGTCAAGACCAAGGCCAAAGATGAGTATCATAATCATAGAATGAACTTCTGAAACACAAAAATGAACCTGATATTTTATTTTTAAATTTAATTATATTACAATTCTCCTATCAAATTATAAATGCTTGACACCAGCATAGAGGAACAAAAATGTCTTGGCATTGTCATCTGCTAGATTGCTCCTTCAGACCCTCTACTGCACCTGTGCCCCACTAAACAGATGTTCATTTTCCACTAAGGCCTATGGAGAAGGAAATACTTTCTTAACACTCTACCATTTTTTTCTTTTCTTCATACTCTTTATAACATCTCTATTAAAGACGATTTACCATGGATGTTTATACATAATTTTGAAATTTTTCCTCCTAAGTAAGATTTGGTAGTGACAAATTTGACATTCTGCTTTTATGTCATTCTTAAAAGATGTAAATAATTTCCCAAAAGCTCTTTTTCCTATAAGACTCAAGGACTAAGTGGAACCAAATTAAACATAACTATTAAAGGTTATTTACTTTAATATTATGAATGGGAATACATAAATAACAATTACCATATAATCTCATTCCAATTATTCTGCCTCAAGTTATTTAAATTTTAATAATATTTGTTTACTAAAAAAGGATATAACCTTCTTTCTAAAGAATTCAGTCTCACAGATAGCTAATGCAGTCTATTAATAATTGTAATGACTTCAGTTTTTTCCTTATTTATCTTATAATTATTCAATGATTAATAATAATTTTCAGGATTGTGATTAATTATTGCAATATTACACTCTTATCCTTCAACTGACTGACCAAATGTCAATACATAAAACATATCAAAAGGTCTCTTTTTTTAACTACAGGTAACAACTAGAATCCTTATCCTATATTCAGATACTAAAAATATATCCACAGAGCCAGGTGCAGTGGCTGGAACCTGTAATCCCCACCCCTTGGGAGGCTGAAATGGGAAGATTGCTTAAGCCCAGGAATTCAAGGCTGCAGTGAACTATGATGTTCCACTGCAGTCCAGTGTGGGTGACAGAACAAGACTCTGTCTCTAAAATATATGTATAATATGCACACACACACACACACACATGCACATGCATATATATATATATGTGTGTGTATGTGTGTATATATATATATCCAAATGACAAGTCTTGTTCATGTTGTACTTACTCTGATTAAAGATGATGATAATGTACATCAGTGGTCTCCAACTTTTTTGACACGAGGGACCAATTTCATGGAAGACAATTTTTCCACATACCTTGTGGAAGTTTGGATGGGGGATGGTTTCGGGATGATTCAAGTGCATTACATTTATTGCGCCATCAAACTTCTCTGCTGATGATAATCTGTATTTACAGCCACTCCCCAGCTAGCATCACCACCTCAGCTCCACCTCAGATCATCAGGCATTAGATTCTTATAAGGAGCATACAACCTAGATCCCTTGCATGCGCAGTTTACAGTAGAGTTCGTGCTCCTATGAGAATCTATTTATGCTGCTGATCTGACAGGAGGTGGAGCTTATGTGGTGTTGTGAGCAATGGGGAGTGCCTGTAAACACAGATGAAACTTTGCTTGCTCACCCACTGCTCACCTCCTGCTGTGAGGCCTGGTTCCTAACAGGCCATGGACTGGTACCAGTCCACAGCCTGGCAGTTGGCGAACACAGATGTACACGACCACATAGTCATTGGTTGCACACAAGTTCAAAGATGTTAGAAATTTTATTGAGGTCAGAATTTGATAATTCAGTCTTCCAAGACTAAAAATGAAGTGTAATAGAGTAACAGCAGATTTTAACCTAATTCCAAATCCAAAGCCAAATTTCACTGTAATATTTACAGTAAAATATATAGACTGCAGCCAAAGGTGCACTTAAAGGCAAATTTATTATCTTACATGTTTCCGTTCTGAAAAATATAGAATGAAAATAAATGAGCTGGCCAGGCACAGTGGTTCACGTCTGTAATCCTAGTACTTTGGAAGGCCAAGGTGGGAGGATCGCTTGAGGCCAGGAATTCGAGACCAGCCTGAGCAAGAGCAAGATCCCCATCTCTACAAAAAATAGAAAAATTAGGTGGGTATGGTGGTGCACATCTGTAGTCCCAGCTACTCAGGAGGCTGAGGCTGAAGCAAGAGGATCACTTGAACCCAGGAGTTTGAAGTTGCAGTGAACTATGATGACGTACAAGGCATCATAGCCTGGGCAACAAAGTGAGACCCTGTGAAAGAAAGAAAGAAGAAGAAAGAAAGAAAGGAAAGAAAGAAAGAAAGAAAAAAAGAAAGAAAGAAAGAAAGAAAGAAAGAAAGAAAGAAAGAAGAAAGGAAAGAAAAAATGAGATAAGCATAACATTCCAATCAGAAATAAAGAACTATAAAATAACATGATAAATTTTAAAAAGAAAAAAATAGAAAAAATTAATTGAAAAAGAGAAGAGGAATGCCATTGATACATAGACCCCAAAACTATTTTTCCTTTTAAAGAACCAGTAATATAGACAAATGTCAGGCAGTCTAATTGGGCAAGGAAGATAAAAACACAATTCAGAAAACTAAGAAGAATAAAATTATAGGTACAAGATTTTTGTGTTTATTTAAAAAATCATGAACACTTTATGTATTGCTTCATAATACCTGGACATACATTTGGAAATATTGATAAAATTAAAAAATTTTGGAAAAATATGTTATCAAAATTAACCCACGTAAGAAATAGATCAAAAACTATTGGAGAAATTGAAAAAGATGTTAAAGAATTAATTCCCGTAAAGGTTTTTGGCCTAGATAGTTTGAAGAATGAATTCTGTCATGGAAAATATAATTACAATGTTATATAAACTGTTACATAGAATAGAAAAGACGAAAAGTTTCTTAGTTCATTTTATAAAATCAGCATAAACTCTGATATCAAAACCTGACAGAATACGCATATACACACACAAATTCAGACCAATTGACATGAGGAAAGGAATATAAAAATCTTAAATAAGTATTTGCAAGTTAAATTCTAAAATTGGTTAAAAAATGGTAGGAGGGCAGACATAGTGGCTCATGCCTGTAATCCCAGTGTTTTGGGAGGCAGAGGTAGGAGAATCACTTGAGGCCAGGAGTTTGAATCTGGGCTGGGCAGTATAATGGGAACTCATCTCCACAAAAATAAAAATTAAAAATTAGCCTGGCGTGGTGACATGCACCTATGGTCCTAGCTACTTGGGAGGCTGAGAATGGAGGATCATTTAAGCCCGGGAGTTAAAGGCTACAATGAGCTATGATTGTGCCACTGCATTCTAACCTGGGTGACAGAGCAAGACCCTGATTCTAAAAAAAGGAAAAAAGAAATAGAATCTATCCTACAACACCTGACCTAATATGTCACATCAGTAGGTCAAAGAGAGGAACTTATATATTTATTTAGATAGATGCTGAAATGGCATTTATAAAAATAAATATCCACTTTTGAGTTTTGTCTTAGTTTGGGCTGCTATAAGCAAATTACCATAGGCTAGATGGCTTAAACAACAAACATTTAGTTCTCATAGTTCTGGAAAATGAGAAGTACAAAATCAAGGTACCACGATATCTGGTGCGTGGTGAGGGCCCTCTCCCTGGTTTGTAGATGGCTATCTTTTCATTGTATACTCACATGATGAAGAGCAGAGAGATCCCCTGTCTCCCACCCCTTTTCTAAGGACATTAATCTCATTATGATGGCCCCACTGCCCCCGCGTAATCTAACCATAATTGCCTCCGAAGGGCCCCACCACCAATTCCATCATCTTGGGGGTTAGGATTTCAACATACGAATTTGGGGGGAGATACAGACATTCAGTCCATAACAAGTCTTAATAACAGTAAATGAGGAATTGAATAAAACTTCCAATAATAAAGAATACCTTTATGAAATTCTGGAAATATCACACTTCACATTGAAATACTAATGTTTCCATTAATGTAAGGACTACAAAAGGAAATCCGCCCTTATTACCATTATTTGACAAGTTCTGGAAATTTTAGCAATTAAAATAGGATTTGAAATAAATAAGAAGCATAGCTACAGACAAGAGAAGATAAATGTATTCTTACTTATAGACGATAAGGTTGTATACATTTATAACTAATAAGAAAGTTCAATAAAGTTAACAGAAAAGAAAGCAATCATTGAGCTGGGTGTGGCAGCATGTGTCTGTAGTCCCAGCTACATGGGAAGATCACTTGAGGCCAGGAATTCAAAGCTACAATGTGCTATGATCACATCTGTGAACCTGTGAATAGGCATTGTATTTCAGCCTGGGCAACATAGCCAGACCCCATCTGTAAAAAAAAAAAAAAGAAAGAAAGAAAGAAAAAGGAAAAGAAAAAGCAATCACTGACGCTATTAGCTTTTCTATACACTAGCAGTGCCTGGTAATAAAAGATGGTAGGAAAGACTTCATTTCACAATAGTGATGATTTTTATATGTAAGTGAATGTGTATGTTTATATTCACATACATATTCCTATGCAAACATATATAAAACATTTAGTCACCTTTAAAAGGAATATAAAGTACACATACTGAGAAAATCACAAAACTTGTATTGAGTAATATAAATAAGACTTATATAAGTGGAGAGATATAACACAGTCCTGGATGAAGTGGAATGAATGTTGTAAAAATGCCACTAATTTTTAACAGGTCTAGGACAATAAACAGCTGGAAGTAAATCTGGCAATATATATTAAGACTTTAAAATAATTATGTTTTTTGATGCAGTCATAATTTTTCTTGTAGGGCTTTATCTGAAGAAAATAATCAGAAACTTTGAAAAGATTTAAATACAAGAGCATACATACATAATAGTATAACATACTTTATATAAAAATAGAAAAAATACATTTTTAATTCAATGCAATTCAATATCTTTTTTTCTTTTTTAAATAGAGATTGATCTTTTTGAATCAACAGTATTTATCGAGCACTTGCTATGTGCCAGATTCTGTGCTAAATATTGTAATAGAGACACTGATGAACAAAATAGCCCTTGTTCCTTCCCTCACAAGACCAAAAGTCAGCTGAGCAGTCATACGATATGGCATTTTGTTCAATGATAGGAAAAAGGATGCTGTTGAAGTCCTTAAGGAAGAGTTACTCAACTGGACTTAGGGTTAGAGAGGGCTGTACCGGGACCTCAAGGCTGAGTAGGTGTCACTTAAGTGAAGAGACAGGGAAGGAGGAATTCAGGCCGAAGAAACTGCATGTGCAGGGGCACAGGGGGGAGAGAAAGACGGTGCCCTCTAGAAATGGAAAAAAGTTCATGTGGTCAGAACACAGAGCAGGCAAAAGGCAGAGGTGGGAAGAGGAACTCATTGTAAGATGTGATATTGAAGAGGTAATAGCAGCCAGATTAGGAAAGCCTTGTACACCATCTGGAGCTGAGGCTTTCACACTTTTTTAACCATGACTAAAAGAAAATGATATATTTCACAATACCACAAGTTTACACATTTCATATATATGTAAATACAAGCAAATTACCATATTTCATGACAATACTTTTCCTATGTCCAAAGCTCTGCTATATTTTCTATTTCACGTTCAATTTTACTTCTAAAAAATTCTGTCTGCCTCCTGCTAGCCTGTACTGAGCCTTCGTGTAAATTGGAAGTAAGCATTCCCTCTGGACAGACACAGCTTAGAGAATGCTAAGGCCTTGGTGAGAGGAAGGGGCGGAGGAAAGTGCCTTTGTTCCAAGAAGACACCCCTTCCTCAGGGTAGATGAAGCGCCACATAGTTGCCCCTAACATTCGCAGAACCCAGGGCAAGCATGCAAATGCAAGCCCACATACCACAAGTTTAAATATTTAAAGCTTATAGATCAATCTAACCAACTGTTAAATAAAGTGTGTTCTGTCCTTCTACTTTGTTGTACATAACTTCATAATGACCTGAAAGACCAGGTTAAATTTCGAATTCTTGGACTCAGAGTTTAATGCAGGCACATGACTTCAAGACTGCTCCCCTACTTTTCCCACTCCCAACTCCATTCTATTCAAAAAAGGGCCTTGTGCATATATATCTGGACACCCTGGCCCACGTACCCAAGTTCCATTCATCATTCTCCTTCTCCCAGCAAATAGAAGCAGACTCAGAACTGTTTGGGCAAGGAATTCTATCGTCCTGGGTAGCTGAGCTACAATGGCATTTGTTTATTTATTTGGAGGTGAGAATCTCACTATGTTACCCGGGCTAGAGTTGAACTCCTGGACTCGAGCGATCCTCCCACCTCAGCCTCCTGAGTAACTGGGACTACAGATGGGTGTCACCGTGCCTGGCTTACAGTGGGTTTTTGTGTGACAGCGGCATGCCCTGAGGAACCCAAGAGCGGGGGCCCTCTGAAGCCTTGCTGTTCAAAATGTGGTCTGGGAACAGCAGCATGAGCACCGCAGGGAAGCTTGCAAAGATGCAGAACCTCAGACCTCATCTCAGACCAACCAAGTAAGAATCTGCAGATCCCACATTGATTTGCACGCACTTTGAGAGTTAGTAAAGCTACTGTAAAGCCAGGGGTCCAGAGCTGGGGCTTCTCTTCCTTGATCTAAAGTCAGTGCTGCCCCCTGCGTCAGGGTACAAAGCAGGGCAGGCAGAGTGCAGGCTGGATTTCAGATCCTTCTCTCCTTTTCAGTATCCTTGTGCAAAGTGCCACTGTAGGATAAGGCTCTGGCAAGTCTCAGAAACATTTTAAACAAGAAAATGACTTAATAATATTTACAATTTAGTTCATTCTTGCTATAGAATGGATTGGTGAAGAGCAACCTGAGCTGGCTACATAATTTGCAGAGCCTTGTACGAGATGAATATGCAGGGCTTCTTGTTCAAAAAGCAGGAAAAAAAAATGGTGTTAAAGGTACTAAAATAAAATAGTACCTAAAATAATAAAGTATTTTCCATTCTTCTGCAGTCTTTCTCTTGACTTGTGATGGTGTTTCCTGTTTGTTATTTAATGTTGTTCTAACTAAAGAAAAATAAATATATTTCATTATTAGCATGAATTTTGCCATTCATCTTTATATCGTGTAATGCCAGCTTTAAATACAAATATAAGATATTTAACTCAGATGAAGAATTGCTGAAATTATATAATTTGTATTTTGTAGCTGGTACATGGATATATAATATATTTTATCCTCTCAGAACAGTGGAAATGCTGTGCAAAACTGAATTTTTTTTCTCACTTAAAAAAAAATTTTTTTTTTTTTTAGAAACAGGCTTTCTCTGTGTTGCCCAGCCTGGAGTGCAATGACTCAATCACAGCTCACTACAGCTTTGAACTTCCGGGCTCAAATGGTCCTCCCGGCACAGCCTGCTAAATATTACTAGCTGGGACTATAGGTGTGAGCCCCCATACCCAGCCCCTTCTCTCACTGTTTGATATGTGTACATTTTGCCAACATACGTTATCTTTGTTTTACTGATGAGCAAGTAGGGACTGAAAGGAAAAGAAATTAGAGGTTGCCTTATCTTTCCCTTTTTTTCTACATCATTATGTTCACCATAAGTTGTTGACTGATACTGAGAAGAAACATGAACAAGAAAGGATATCACAGGGGTCCGTCATCATGGATGTTTTTTAGAACACCATTGCCTTCTTCGTGCCTTCAAAGCAAGAGCTGATTCCCCCGTGGAAAGCATGGCCTTTCTGTGCTGACTTAGCCTCAGCACGTTTCCCTTGTATTCACTTTGAACCTCACTGTACTCCTACCCATTATGGGTGCCCTGGAATCCTGTGTTCCTGCAGCATCCTGGCTACTGTATGGAAACGAGCAGCAGAAAATGGGAGACACGCGTAGTGCACGTACCTTCTCTGCTCACACACATACTCTCTTGTCCCATTGGACTTCGCTTACAAAATACAAGTTTAAATATAAAATTATTAAGAAATTCAAGATGGAAACAACAGAGCTTAAAAGCAAGTGTGGGGCCTTAGAGTGTGAGGCCCTGTGCAATTGCACAGGTCATCTCCCCTTGAATCTCACTCTGAGAGCAACACCAGAGGCAAGAAGACCAATAAAGAGAACAGTATAACAATCAAGGTGAGAAAGGGTGGTGGTGAGTAGGGGAGTAGCCTTGAGGATGAGAGAATGTAGGTGGTTTCAAGAAAGATTTGGGCTGCCACATTAGCAGCATGTAGAGATTTCTTGGTTGAATGGGGATAAGGGAGAGAGGAGTTAAGAATGTGTCCAAGGTGTGGCTTTGGCAATAGGAGGAATGAAAATGCCATTTCCTGGAACTGTGAATGCTGAAGAAGGAACTGGAATGGAGGGAGAAATTAAAAATGCTGAATTTGAGGTATATGTGTTACATGATAGTGATGTTCATAGATACTAGGATGTACAGGTCCAATTCTGGAAAGAGATATGAACCATCTAAATTTCTATAACTAAAGCCATGATCATAACAGAAGTTGCTTAGGAAGAGTTTGTAAAGTAAGATCAGAAAAGGACCCAGTGCAGAACCTGGAGTAACACCAACATTTATGTGGAAGATGTATCTTCAAAAGAGTCTGAGAAGGAGCAGTCAGAAAATGTTAAGAAATCATAGGAGTGCATAGTGTTACAGACACCAAAGAAAAAAGCATTTAACCAAGGAGGAAGTAGTCAACTTGGTCAAAGGCTGCTGAGAGGTCAAACAAGAGGGGAACTCAAGGTTCTATTGGATTTGGTGACAAGGAGGTCATCTGTTGACCTTGCCAATGGCAAATCAGTGGAGTGTTGGAGACAAAGGCAAGAATGCATTGGGCTACAGCACAAGTAGGAGATCAGCATACCAAGACAAGTGTAGACACCTCTTTCAAGAAATGTGACTGTAAAAGAGGAATGAGGGACAACAGGAGCTAAAGGCAAAGCATATCTTAATTTTTTTTTTTTTTGAGACAGTGTCTAGCTCTGTTGCCCCGGGTACACAGTGCAGTGGGGTCATCATAGCGCACTGCAACATCAAACTGCTGGGCTCAAGTGATCCTTCTAACTCAGCCTCCTGAGAAGCTGGGACTACAGGCATGAGCCACACGCCCAGCTAATTTTTCCATTTTTAGTAGAGACAGGGTCTCTCTCACTCTTGCTCAGGCTGGTCTCGAACTCCTGAGCTCAAGCAATCCTCCCACCTTGGCCTCCCAGAGTGCTAGCATTATAGACATGAGCCACTGAGCTCGACCAAAGCATATCTTAATTTTTATGTAATGAGATTGGGATGCTCAGAAGTTGGGAGGAGCGAGAGGGAGAAGTTGAAGACTGAGGAGAAAGAAGGGATTATCTATATATCCAGTTTTTCAGAAGGACAAGTAAGCTCCACAAACAGGGCAGGGATCTACATTTTGCTTACTGTTTTGTGCCTAGAACAGTGCATCAGTTTCCTAGGGCTACTGTATGAAAGTACCACAATCCGGGTGGCCTAAAACAACAGAAATTTATTGTCTCACAGTTCTAGAGACTGGAAGTCAGAAACCAAGGTTGGCAGAGGCATGCTTCCTCTGAAACCTTTCTTGCCTCTTCCTGGCTTCTGGTGGTATTCGGGCAATCTGGTGTTCCTTGGCTTGTAGCGGCGTAACTCCAATCTCTGCCTTTATTGTCACATATGTTCTCTCTGTGTCTCTGTCTTTGCATGGCCTTCTTCTTATAAAGACAGTAGTCATTTTGGATTCGGACCCACCCTACATCAGTATGACCTCATCTAAATTAATTTCATCTGCAATGGTCCTCTGTCCAAATGAGGTCACATTCTGTGGTACTAGGGGTTAAAACTTCAACATATTTTTTGCGGGGGAAGACATAATTCAACCCATAACAAACACAGTAAATCCTGAATCAGTATTTGTTGAATGAATGAATGTGATTCAGAACACTGGAGGGGAAATTTGCCTTACACCAGAGAAAAGACACCATTACTTTGTAGTGGAGGGGATGGAAAACAGTGGATACATATGAAGGCTGGTGTACGGAAAATCTGAAGACTTCAAAACTCTCTATGGAGAGGGAGGTGAAATTATCTGCTGAGGTGAGGGGAAAGGTGAGATAGCGGAAGGAGGAGTTGAGAGGTGTGGAGGGGAAAGGAAGTCTGAGACAGGAAAGAAAAGTGACAAGGGAAACAGGGACTGCCTTGTAGCATTGAGAGTCTGGTTGTGCTTGGAGACCATGAGTTTATGGTGGCAGAAATCTTCTCTGCCATATGATTTTTACAGCAAGGCTCGGTAATTCTGGCATGTTATTGGGCAAGGCAATTGGTCAGATTAATCCATAGTTAGGTTTTTACCAGGTAGTTGCCTAGGAAAGACAGCAGGGTAAGGGAGTTGGGAATATTGGCCTGAGAAGGCCACTGATAAATCTTGGAATTAGAATGGATAGGAGGGGAAGTTAAAGACAAGTGGGACTTGATGTAAAATGTAGAGGTTCTTAACTTTCCATGCCATAGACCACTTTGCCAGTCTGGTGAAGCCTATCAGTTCCTTCTCAAAAACTATTTTTAAATGCACAAAGTAAAATATATAGATGCACTTCAATTTATGATAGGGTTATATCCCAATGAATGCATTGTAAATTGAAAATATTGCAAGTTGAAAATGCATTTAATATAACTAGTCTACTGAACATCATAGCTTAGCCTAGTCTACCTTAAACGTGCTCAGAACACTTACATTAGCTTACAGTTGGGTATAATCATCTAACACAAAGCCTGCTTTATAATAAAGTGTTGGCTATCTCATGTAATTTATTGAATACTCTACCAAAAGTGAAAAACAGAATGGTCATATGGGTATATTAAGTACAGCTTTCGAACCATTGTAAAGCTGAAACCTCTTAAGTCAAACCATCATACGCTGGGAACCATTTGTATAAGATTATAAATGCAACCTCTTACGTTAAAATAAAGGTATCAAAATTTTTCAACAAATTAAATGTGTGTTTCTTTGCATTAAATAACAAGATCTGTAACAGGCTTAAAGAGTATCATAATTGCCAGGTAGAAATAATGCAGAGGTTTATGTTATTTGTATCCAATCTGAACTGTAATGTATATAAAAATAACTGTTTTCTATTGGTGACAAAGCCACAGATATTGCTAATATTACTGTGGTATATTGTCTACATTTGCAATCGAAGGAAATGTTAAATTTCAGGTAGTGTTTAGTAAAAATAAAGACTTAGGCCGGGCGCGGTGGCTCACGCCTGTAATCCTAGCTCTCTGGGAGGCCGAGGTGGGCGGATCATTCTGAGCTCAGGAGTTCGAGACCAGCCTGAGCAAGAGTGAGACCCCACCTCTACCAAAAATAGAAAGAAATTA
>CAUYSK010104074.1:0-26950 GCA_963575035.1 Avahi laniger
CTCGTGGGATACAGCCGCTACTGCCTTTCAGAGACGCCCTTCCGAGTGTAACAGCATTCAAAATGCAAACCAACACGTTCACATATTCTTTCAGGGCAAAGCTCTGTAAAACTCTTAAGACAAATCCTGTCCCCAAAACACTAATTCGTAGAGCAATAGGTCCCACTACATCTGGAACACTTGATAACATGCTTTTCTTTCTTTCAAAGCCAGGGAAGGCAGGCCTCAGGCTCAAAGCTCCAGCACAGAATGGATTCTGGGGCCCAGAGAATTAAAGTACCTTACCCAAGATCAAGTTCATGTCAGCACCTGCGTAAGAATGGGGTCTCTGTCTCCATTAATCTTATGAACAGGAGACCCTTCCAAAATGCCTCTGACAGGCCATTTGCCATGCTAAGCCCTTTACGTTTGTTTTCATTTAATCATCACAACAACCTTGCAAGGAGGTACTGTTATTACCCACATGTCTAGTGCTTTTCTCCAAATATCACACTGCTTGTCTTGGCATCTAAAACTCAATCTCTGTTATTTCCATAGAGGGAGAAGGAGAACAGGTAGTGGGAGGTGGGCAGAAATTAAAAAGCTCTCAGGTATATCAGAAAGACTGTATAACCATAGTGATTAAGAAAATGACTCAGGCTTCAGACAGGTCTGAGTACTACTTCTAGCTTTTCCATTTCCTGGCTGTGTAACTTGAATGAATTTGTTTCAAGTCCTCAGTTTCCCAATCTAAAAAAAATGAACACTAAAATATACTCCATAGGTTGCCTGATAAAGATTAAATCAGAAAGAATGTAAATGTTGTCTATTAATAGTGATTCATGAGGGAGGGATTCCTGTCTCTTGAGATGGGTGCACATTTGCTAGGGCTGCAGTAACAAAGTACTGTGAACTAGATGGCTTAAACAACAGAAATCTACTTTTTCACGATTCTGGAGGCTAGAAGTCCACGATCAACGTGTTGGAAGGGTGGGTTTCTTTTAAGGCCTTTCTCCTTGACTCACAGGTGGCCATCCTCTCCCTTCACATGGTCTTCCCTCTGTAACTGGCTATGTCCAAATTTCCTCTTCTTCTAAGAATACCAGTCATACTGGATCAGGGCCCACTCTAATGATCTCATTTTAACTTAATTACCTTTTTAAAGACCCAATCTTCACTTATAGTCACACTGTGAGGTACTGGGGGTTACAACTGCAACATATGAATTTGGGGAGGCACAGTTCATGTTAAGAGAAGACTTGGACCTACAGAAAACTTAAGAAAAGTTGCTAGCAGGTAGTCATGGCCAAACGGTGAAAGCAAGAGATTTGAAAATAAGTAGGTGATAACTGTAATCATTGGGAAGGTTCATTTTCTTCCTGGCTTTTGTCTTTGCACAGCTACTATATGTTAATATTATATGTAGTTCTGCATTCTACTTATTTTACTTTCTTAGCATAAGAACTTCCCTATTTCGAAACTCTATAAGTATCACTTTGCATGGCTGGATAAATAACCCATGGAGCGAGTGCCCCATAGATTAACTTCTGCCATATGTTTAAGATGATGTATCCTTTGCCATATGTCATTCCTGGTCCTTCCAGCGCTAAGGCAAAGCAAGATCCTCAGAAGATGAAACTACAAAGCTGTGCGCTGCAGATAAAGGGCATGGCCACCCTGGGGATCTTGTGGCCCCTGGGACCCTCTGGAACTGAATCAGGCCTAGATCCCTTTTTCCCTTCCCACTGGCCAAGCATGTCACAGCCCAGGACTCCTCAGCGGGGATGTCGTCAAGGAGGCAGGGCTGGTTTCTAAGCAATCTTCTCTTTCTGCCAGGCATATTCGTACCTTCCCACAGAGAATCCTGCCTGTGCGTGAGCTGCTGGGCTCTGGGGAACTGAAGGCCGTTCTTTGTGGTCCTTGAGCCCTTCTGCCCTCTCCATTCACTAAGCCCAAAAGATGGCCAGTGTCTTAACTTCCTTCACCTAGATGAGCTCTGCCTGTTTTTGAATTTCCTATCAATGGAATCACGGATATGCATGCATATGTCCTCTCTGGTATCTGGCTTCTACCATTTCACCTTCAGTCTGTTGGATTCACCCATGTCGTTGCATGTCCCTATAGTTGATTCATTTCATTATGTGAACATAGCCCAGCATATGAACAATGCTGCCATGAACATTACACTGCGTGTCTCTCGGTGAATGTATTTTTGTTGGGTCTATACATCACGGTGGAACTGCTGGGTCTTGGGGACTGCGTGTATCAGCACGTACTGCCAGACTGTTTTCCAAAGTGATTGCCCTGTTTTTTCACTCCCATGTCAGACTTCTACCTCTGTGTGTGTGATAAGATATGCATAACATAACATTTACCATTTTAACCATTTTTAAGTAAACAGTTCAGCAGCACCAGGTACATTCTACAATGTTGTACAACATCACCATTATCCATCTCCAGAACTTTTTTCCATCATCCCAAACAGAAACTGGTAACCTTTAGTGACTTGTTTATTTCACTTAGTATAATGTTTTCCAGGTTCATCCATGTTGTGGTATGTGTCAGAGCTTTATTCCTTTAAAAGGCTATATAATATTCCCCTGTGTGTTTGTACCACATCTTGTTTACTGATCTCCTGATGGACACTTGGAATTGTTTCCACCTTTTGGCTGTTGTAAATAATGCTGCTATAAAAATTTGTGTGTAAGTTATCTGAGTCCTTGCTTTCAGTTCTTCTAAGTACATACATGAGTAGAATTGCTAGGTCATATGGTAAATCTACATTTAACTTTTTGAGGAACTGCCAAACTGTTTTTCATATTGGCTGCATCATTTCATATTCCCATTAGCAATGCATGAGGATTCCAGTTTCCCCAGATCCTCGTCAACACTTGTTGTTTTCCCTTTTTAAAAAAATAGCCATCCTAGTGGGTATGAAGTGATATCTCATTGTGATTTTGCTTTGCATTTCCCTAATGACTGACAATTCTGAGCATCTTTTTTCATGTGCTTATCGGCCATTGTATATCTTTGGAGAAATGTCTTTTCAGGCATTTGCCTGTTTTTAAAATTGGGTTGTATTTTGTTATTGAGCTTTAGGGGTTCTTTATATATACTGGATATAAATCCTTTTTATTTTATTTTATTTTTTTTCAGAGACAAGGTCTCACTCTGTCGCCCAGGCTGGCGTGCAATGGCCCCTTCATAGCTCACTGTAATCTCAAAACTCCTGGGCTCAAGTGATCCACTTAAGTAGCTAGGACTATAGGTGCATGCCACCATACCTGACAATTTTTTTTTTAATTTTGTATTTATAGAGAGGAGGTCTCCCTGTGTTGCATAGGCTGTTTTAAACTTCTTGCCTCCAGTGATCCTCATGCCTTGGCCTCCCAAAGTGCCAAGATTATAGGCATGAGCCACTGGGCCCAGCCTATGCTCTTACATACTATGTGAATACTTTATCATGTCCACGTTACTTTTATAGTAAAAAAAAAACCAAAAAACCCTCATCTCTCATCTGTTAGCTTTTCTTATTTTGAGGAAAGATTATTTTTAAATAAAATAATAATAGTCTGAGACTAAAGGACAGCTTTTCCAAAGGACAGCTGGGGGCCTTCACCCAGTATTTCTGTGGGCAGGGACAGCACTATCCTGTGGTCTTTGTCAAGCTGCAGCCTAGCAGGAGCGTGAGCACCGGACAGCGCGTGGTGCTGATTGGGCCGGGCTGTGGCTCCTGGCGGTTCCCTGATTTCATGCTGGGGCCACAAGGAAGGGCAGGCAAGAACATTGACTATGAATAGTTTCTAGTGTGTGTCTTGCAGTCAGGCAGACCCGGCTTTTGAACCTGTTTTCTTATCTTTGAAAAGGGACTAAGACTGACCTTGCTGAGGTAGTTGTAAGGATGAAATGGGCCCAGTCTCTGGCTGGGAAACGGTAGCTATTAATTCAGAGTACTCGTTTTAGGGCAGGCAAGTGGGGGGATTCAGAAGGAATCACTGAAACAATCAAAGGTTGTCCAGAGTGATCTGTGTGGGCCACAGAATGTGTATTGTGTGTAGATAGACTCGTGGCCTTCAGAAAATCTTCTGCTTCTAGCTATGACCTTGAGTCAACCCTGTGTCCCGTGAGGCCACCTGGGGCTGATGTGACTGAATGTTTATGATCTTGGTTCTCTGGCCTCATGAACAAAGAGGGATTTGGCTCACAAACTGACCACCAGGTGGTCCACCTCTCGAGACCAAACTTGGAAGCCCCATCTGACACTGGTATTGGTCACACTGCTGGTTAGAGGAAGTAAGTGAGGTCCCCTGTCTGCAGCCACTTGGTAGCAATCCTTGATCCTTGTCTCCCCTGTGGTAACTTCCAGAAGCCCTCCACCCCTTCCTAATTACTCTCTTTCTCCCTTCTCCACAGTATTCCTGGGCTGTGCTGGGCAAGAGTCAGCTCTGCGTAGCACTGGTGACGATGACTTCACTGTGCTGAACGGCAGGACAGTCCAGGTAAAACCCGGTGTCCACCTGCAGGACAAAAGAAAGATGTTCTCTGTGCATGCCTGGATGGCTGTGAGCCACGGCCAAGTTAACCCTTCAGAGGAGGGGTGTTAGCCCTCAGCTGCCCCCAGCTGTGAGCATGAGAGCTCCTCTAAGTAAGGTAGTACTTCACCCAACCAGCAGGGGCGCTGGAGAGTCAGGCCCGTGGGACAAAGAGCTGCCTTGTGAGGAATCGCCCAGAGAACTTCATCCCTTGGAGCCTCCTACCGCCCTTTCCTTCTTTCCTGTAGCATCCAGGTTAATCCCAAGCAAGAGCAATTCCAACACAGGACTGCCAGTCCCACGAGCCTCTAGGAAGATGGACCTGAAGCACTTGGCCGCACTTTTTTGTTTCTTTTAATTTTTTGAATAGCTAATATGGCCACATGGTTCAAAAATAAAAAAATATTAAAAAGTTATACAGGCTGGGCATGGTGGTCACACCTGTAATCCTAGCACTCTGGGAGGCCGAGGTGGGAGGATCGCTTGAGCTCAGGAGTTCGAGACCAGCCTGAGCAAGAGCGAGACCCCATTTCTACTAAAAATAGAAAAATTAGCTGGGCATGGTGGTGCATGCCTGTAGTCCCAGCTACTCGGGAGGCTAAGGCAGGAGGATCACTTGAGCCCAGGAGTTGGAGACTGCAATGAGCTATGATGATGCCACTGCACTCTAGCCAGGGCAACAGAGTGAGACTCTGTCTCCAAAAAAAAAAGTTATACAATAAATTATGTCTTGTCTTCTTCTTCTAAAGTCCTCTCCACCCCTTGAAGAGAAGACACAGATAACCTCACTGTTGCCAGTTTCTTCCCTTCCAGAGTTTAGTTATCTATATTTTATACTTCTATATTACATATTTATTTATATTGTATATTTATATGTTACATATTTTTTATATATACAGAGATTAAAAAACCTTTTCTCCGCATTTCTTTTACATAAAAACTAACATACTAGTCATGTCTGCACCTTTCTTTTTGTGCTTAACAGTATATTACAGCAGTACAATGCCTACCTCCTTTCCACAGATACCACTGTTACTAGTGTCTTCTGTATCCTCCCAGATTTATCTATGCATAGGAAAATATGAATATGTGGTCTTATTTCCTTACCTTTTACACAAAAGACGGAACAGTGCCTGGTGCACATTAAATACTATGTAAATGTTTGTTAAAGAACATACTAAACTATGTTAAGTTGTTTTGTACCTTGATCTTTTCATTTAACAGTATGTATCAAAGATCTTTCCCTGTCAGTCCACGGATGGTGTCCTCATTCTCATTTTTAGAGCTGCATAGTAACCCACCAGATGGATGTGCTGTGGTGTGTTCCAGTGTATTCCACTGGTCCTCCCCTATAAGTGAACACTGAGATTCTTTCCAAGTTTCCTTTTGCAATAGGCCCATCTGGATCTCTCTGCTAATCTTTAGCTCCTGTAGGAGAGATGGTATTGGGTATGTTCCAACCCTTTTCACATCTGGGTTAAGAGATCTTTTCTCCTTGCAGGAAAGGAAGGCATTGAAGATCTCCCCATCCAAACGTGTCTTACGAAGACACAAGAGAGAATGGGTGGTCCCACCAATATCTGTCCCTGAGAATGGCAAGGGTCCCTTCCCCCAGAAGCTGAACCAGGTAAGGCTACCTTCTCCCTGGGAGTCACTGGCAGCTGCGGCCCCATCGCAAGACCTACATGTGAGGTTTCTTGCCACTGACTGCCGAGGTCTACACAGCAAAGCCTCTCTCACATAGGAGCAAGTTCTAATAAGGCAGTTTCCCTCCCCACATCTCCGTGGAGGATTCTCTGCTGCAATCATGAGACATCTGTCACTCTGTCAGCTGCCATTTTCTTTCGCTTTCAGCTCAAATCTAATAAGGACAGAGGTACCAAGATTTTCTACAGCATCACGGGCCCCGGGGCAGACAGCCCCCCTGAGGGTGTCTTCACCATAGAGAAAGAGACAGGCTGGTTGTTGTTGAATAAGCCACTGGACCGGGAGAAGATTGCCAAGTATGAGGCAAGTAGCCTTCAGCATCTGTGTAAATGGCCCCTCAGAAGCGGGGCCCCGGGGCCTGGTGCTAGGTCAGCACCGGGCTGACCCCAGACCTGTGTACTCACAGCTCTTTGGCCATGCTGTGTCGGAGAACGGTGCTTCAGTAGAAGAGCCCATGAACATCTCCATCATCGTGACAGACCAGAATGACCACAAGCCCAGGTTCACCCAGGATGTCTTCAGAGGGAGCGTCTTAGAGGGGGTACTGCCCGGTAAGAGGACTGGGGAAGGGACTGCTCTGGGGTTGCTGGGCCCAGACCCATAAGTGCTGGCAGATCCCACCACACCTGATTTCCTCATCTGTGCATCAGATTACCTGGGATCTTCTTAAAAGTCCGGATTCCCTACTCCACACCAAGATTCCTAAGTAAGAATGATGCCAGAGTAGAGCTCTGCAATCTATATATTTGAAAATTTCCCTGAGCTTCTGATGATCAGCCAAGTTTGGGAACCACTAGCTTCAGAGTTGCGAAGACCTAGATTTGAATCTTGGCCTCTTTAGTGGCTGTGACCCTGGGCATATTCTTGACCTATGAGCCTTAATCCTAATATCTAAAAATGGGAATATCAACCTTGAAGAATCGTGAAGATTAGAAATAACATGTATATTCTTATGCAATACAAAGCGCCTGATGTGAGGCTCTTCAGTGACTCCAGCTACAAGGAGAGCAGCAGAGGCTGGGAAGAGTTAGAACGTCGTTTGTGGAGAGTGAGGGTGGCGGGGGCCAGCAGGCGTCAAGGGAGGTGGGTGCATATCGGTGGTCTCCTGTCAAAGGCAGGTGCTGCTGGGGAGGGTTCTCCCACTTCTCCCTCTCTGAGTTGTGGAGAATTACAGAGAAGTGTGAGCTGGTTAGACTGATGATAGCAGAAATGAATTACCAAAATAAAAACCGTGCTTAAATAAGATGAAACGTTTTTCCCCCTTTATATTCAGGAAGCTGCAAATTTGTCAATTCAGACTGAAATAGTGCTTC
The DNA here is from genome assembly GCA_963575035.1 of Avahi laniger. Taxonomy (NCBI): domain Eukaryota; kingdom Metazoa; phylum Chordata; class Mammalia; order Primates; family Indriidae; genus Avahi; species Avahi laniger. The sequence continues at coordinate 7,532 of CAUYSK010104074.1, forward strand.
AGAGTGTTCCTAGGTTCCTGTCTTGCTGCTCTGCTGTTTTGGCTTCTGTTTCCAAGGTTGCCTCGTGGTTGCTGCTGGGGCTACAGCCATTACATCTGGAAGGGGCAGAGGGTGGGAAGAGCAAACCCCACACTTGCAAAAGCACTTTTCCCCAAGTTGTGTATCCCACTCATCAGAGTTTGTTCTCAGGGCCACAGCTAGCTGCAAGAGGGGATGAGAAATGGTCTTTGTCCTTGGTGGGCCTGTGCCCAGCCTGAAATGAGGATTGTGTTCCTAAGAAAGGAGGGGAGGCTAGAAAACAGGTACCAACTAGCGATCTCTGCCAAAGATCAGAAGATGGGTCCAACTTGACGGGCAGGTCGCGGAGCCTCTTGGAGCCCCAGAAGGAGCCAAGGCTGGGACTGGAGCTGGGAGGGAAAGGTGCTCACTCACCCCTTCTCCTCTCCAGGCACTTCCGTGATGCAGGTGACGGCCACAGACGAGGATGATGCCATCAACACCTACAATGGGGTGGTCGCTTACTCCATCCATAGCCAAGAACCGAAGGACCCGCATGAGCTCATGTTCACCATCCACCGGAGCACAGGCAGCATCAGTGTGGTCTCCAGCGGCCTGGACCGGGAGGTGAGTGACCGTTAGGAGGGAAAGTGCTGCCCACCCAGGCTGGGGCCCGAGTCTCAGAGCAGAAGCTCTTGTCCCTGTCCCCAAAGCGCAGGCAGAACCGTGGGACCCAGGTCAGCAGGGGGTGGCTGCTGTTGTGTTCACAGGCCGGTGTCCCGCAAGCTGCCAGACAATCTCTGTACGTCGCCTGAGGCCGAGGAGGCAGCTGCAAAGTGCAGACTTTTGATGTTTTCTGGAGGTTTTCTCATTTCCTCTTGGAATGGCTCACTTAGTGTGCACATTGCCTAAACCTGTCCCTTGTGTGCTACAAAGTAGAATTAGCTCCGTGAATATTGGAGTTGCCTCCTGTTTCCTAATTAACACCTTTGCCGGAATCCTCACTGGAAGCGCTCATTCTAGAGCAGCCAGAGATGGGACAGTGCCCAGCTTTCCCCAGCACCACCCTCTGCTACCGTTCCTTCTGGCGGAGGGCGGGGGTGGGCCAGGGAGTCAAGCGAACATTATGAAAGGGAGAAACACCCTCCAGTCCACACCCCTCCAGAGGCCGTGCTTCCTGGAGCTCACCCCTCAGGCAGCACTCACAGGGGGGCTTCCCTCTCCTCTCTCTCCCCAGAAAGTCCCTGAGTACACACTGACCATCCAGGCCACAGACATGGACGGGGATGGCTCCACCACCATGGCAGTGGCAGTGGTGGAAATCCTTGATGCCAATGACAACGCCCCCGTGTTTGACCCCCAGAAGGTAATGCCCCACCCTTCCTTCTTCCCTCGTCAGATAATTAAGGACTGAGGTTCTTCCTTTCTCTTGAAACTCTGGAACCAACCTGTATTGCTTCAAGTCCCCGTCTCACCCCTTGCTAGCTGTGCGACCTTAGGTAAACTACCTAACCTCTCTGTGCACCATTTCCTAGTCCGTGAAAAGGAGGTAACAATCATATCTGCTGCATTGTTCTGAGTTTTAAATAAATAATCTATGTACATTTCTTAACACAATGCCCGGTAAATAAGTGCTTGATGTTAAAATCTTTGTTGATATGAAAACTTAACTTGCCTCACACCACACCTGCCTGCCTTCTCCCTATGCATGCTTGAACACTAGTGGCAGAGGACACTCCTCCTTCCATCTTCAGCTCTGGCCACTGAACACATTTAGCCCTGGTTAAAATTTGCTCTGAGCAGCAGATTTCCCAGTCTTTACCACCTGTCCCAGAACCTCCAGAAAAGTTCCTGGTCAGCGCCCCAGCACAATGAGGCACCTAGCCCTTCTTGCCACCTTCCTTACAACTTTCTGATCTCGACCTGTGGCAGGGCCTTGGGCACCCAGACCAGTGAGATTCCTGAGTTAGGCCCCTGTGTGTAGGGACAGCTGGCCCAAGATTGGGCTGGTCTCTCTCAGCCCCTGTGAAGCTGATGCCCACGACATTCTGCGCCTGTGTGTGCCCTGAAAACCCGCTAAGTGGACTGTGATCCAGGAAAGGGTACAGGACGTGGGGCTCCCCTGAAATTGGATGGAGGATTCCCAGATGCTGCAGAGAGGAACAAGCTCTCTGGACAGTCGTTCTCTCTGCCCTGATTGCGCTGTGCTTCCCACACTGGCAGTACGAGGCCCACGTGCCTGAGAACGCAGCAGGCCACGAGGTGCAGAGGCTGACAGTGACCGATCTGGATGCCCCCAACTCACCAGCATGGCATGCCACCTACCGCATTGTGGGAGGTGATGACAGCGACCATTTTACCATCACCACCGACCCTGAGAGCAACCAGGGCATCTTGACAACCAGAAAGGTGAGTCAGTTTGACCTTTAGACAAGGGCCATTCCTGGGGCAGCCAGAAGTCAGGCTGCAGTGAGCTACGACTGCACCACTGCACTCCAGCCTGTGCAGGAGTGAGACCTTCTCAAAGAAAAGGGGAAGAAAAATCGGCCTCATCTTTACTATGAAGCATAGTCTAGTTTGAGAAGCACGTTTTATATAATGCTTTAAAGACTTTCAGATTCACTCTCCCTATTTTTGCAACAAACACTTTGTTATGCCCCTTTTACCTTGTGAAATGGAGTTCATTTCTAATGTAACTAACCTAACTCGTAATTTCTAGAAGAATAGAATGCCCTAACTGGAAAAGAAAAGAGAAATTTACAGAAAAAAAATGACTGCATTTAAAATATTTTGGTATGTCACCTTTTGAGCACAACTACACTAGAAAACGCAATGAAGTGGTCAGTTACCTGCGTGTCTTTGTAGAATCATCCAAATGCAGTGGGTGCTGTATATCCCCCGGTGACTCATGCTGCAGGCGGTCTTGAGGTCTTTTCAGAACAGAGAATAAACAACTCTTGAGAAAGTCCTCAACAGATTTAACTATGAGCTCTCCTCGAAGTCGCATTCCTAGAAAATTAAGTATATATTAAAAGCACACCCAAAACTTTATGTGTAAAATATGTTCCAGACTCTAATTATAAACAGGTTTTTCACATCCATGAACGTATGAATGTCCAAGGGGATATTGACAAGTCACATAAGATCTGGGACAGTTCTGTGTATCTGTAATGCTGTGGGACGTGGCATCCCTGCCCCAGACTATAAATGGCAGTGATATCCCCCAGTCATGACGACAGCTACAAATGCCTCCACAAGTTTGTTTTTTTTTTTGTTTTTTTTTTTTTTTTTGAGACAGAGTCTCACTATGTTGTCCGGGCTAGAGTGCTGTGGCGTCAGCCTAGCTCACAACAACCTCAAACTCTTGGGCTCAAGTGATCCTTCTGCCTCAGCCTCCCGAGTAGCTGGGACTACAGGCATGTGCCACCATGCCCGGCTAATTTTTTTTCTATATATTTTTAGTTGTCCGATTAATTTCTTCCTAATTTTAGTAGAGGCGGGGTCTCGCTCCTGCTCAGCCTGGTCTCGAACTCCTGAGCTCAAACAATCCGCCCGCCTCAGCCTCCCAGAGTGCTAGGATTACAGGCGTGAGCCACCGCGCCGGCCCTCCACAAGTTTTTAAAATAGCCCTTAGGGGCTGTCACCACCTCACTGGGAACCAATGTTCTAGGGTTTACTAATCCAGTTACCTATGGGATGATCCGAAGGCCCCATTAGATGTCCACCCAGGAAGCACAGGAGGCATTATGGGACAGGGAGGGGGCAGCATTGTTGCTGGTGGGGGCCTCAAGCCCCCAATATTGGGGCCACTGATACCCACTGTGCTGCGTGGAGCCTCCTCTCAACATGGTGGTTCAGGTCGTCCTTCCTCTTCTAGGGCTTGGATTTTGAGGCCAAGAGCCAGCACTCCCTGTACGTTGCAGTGACCAATGAGGTTCCCTTTGTGGTGAAGCTGCCAACCTCCACAGCCACCGTAGTGGTCCATGTGGAGGATGTGAATGAGGCACCCGTGTTCGTCCCACCCTCCAAAGTCATCGAGGTCCAGGAGGGCATCTCCGCCGGGGAGTCTGTGTGTGTCTACACCGCCCAGGACCCTGACAAGGAGGATCAGAAGATCAGGTACTCAGGAGCTGGCCTCAGTCAGCCAGGTGCACTGGTACAGTTGGATGGGTTGTTTATTATGGCCAGCATTTGTTCTAATTGCCAAAAAGATGGTTAAATGTTTTGTTTTTTTGAGACAGGGTCTCGCTCTGTTGCCCAGGTTAGAGTGCAGTGGCGCTATCACAGCTCACTGCAATCTGAAACTCCTGGGCTCAAACGATCCTCCTGCCTCAGCCTTCTGAGTAGCTGAGTCTACAGGCATGTGCCACCACACCCAGCTAATTTTTAAAATTTTTTGTAGAGATAAGATCTTGCTATGTTGCTCAGGCTGGTCTCAAACTCCTGGCCTCAAGTGATCCTCTCGCCTCAGCCTCCCAAAGTGCTGGGATTACAGGTGTGAGCCACCATGCCTGGCTGACGGTTAAATATTTTGAATGTCACCCCTGCATAGGACCTCTTTTTCCTACCCTCCTTGAGACCGAAGACTCTAAGTAGGGGTGCAGGGTGCAGTATTTCCTCACTGTCTCATATCTCCCTGCTGGGACCCCCACCTGCTACATTAGGCTCCTGTCACACGTGAGACGCAGTTTTCATATGATCCTGCCTAGGAGCCCAGAGTTTATCTGCCAGGCAGTATAAGGAGGCCTTGAATGGTGACACCAGAATTCCAAGTATTCTGGGGGTGACTTTTCTCAACTTTTCCTCTCTAGCTACCATATCCTGAGAGACCCAGCAAGGTGGCTGGCCATGGACCCAGACAGCGGGCAGGTCACTGCTACGGGCACCTTAGACCGCGAGGATGAGCAGTTCGTGAGGAACAACATCTATGAAGTCATCGTCTTGGCCACGGACAATGGTGAGAGCTTCCTCCCCGCCCTTTCGCAGAGGCCACTTTTGGTTCCCAGGTCACATGACACAGCATGTCCCCTCCACAGGCAGAGTGTGTCGGGGAGGGTGTCTGCAGACCAGCGCAGAGGATGAAGGGGTCTTTCAGAGGAGTCTTTTAAATATTGGTCCTCGGATTACTGGCCGTGATTCCAGTTCTCTTAAAACCCAAGACTTAGGAGACGTTCTGAAGATTCCCCTTGGCCTGAGTTTTTGGTTCACTGGGCCCTGAACTGACCGGTCAGCTTCTGCTCGTGACTGACTGACAGATAGGGGCTGCCTGGAAAGTTCCGTGACTGATTAGCAGCATCACACCGTGGTGGACGGAGGTTTTGCTTGAGCCGTAGTAACACAAGGCCTGCAGGCAGGTGAGCTGTTACAGCGGAGAGCGTGGAATCTTCTCTGAAGCTGAGCAGCAGTCACTGGAGTGGCCCTGAGGGGAGCGGGTTTCGCTGTGTGGCCGTGGTGGCTATCGGGATGAATGGCTGCGACTGTGTCGTGGTCAGTTAGCAGTGAGAGTGGCGGCTTGACTGGCAGGTATCTGCTGTGTATTGAAAGCCGATGCATGGAAGGTCTTGAGAGCTTGGAAGTGAGTGCTGAACAGGAGCCTCCCGGGGCTGATGGAGTCGGTCACGGGGAGCTTAACGTTGATTCCGCAGCCTGACCAAGGGCAGGTGCTGAAAGGAGGTCGTGTGTCGTTACGAACAGGGAGTCCTCCCACCACCGGCACGGGGACCCTCCTGCTAACACTTATCGACGTCAACGACCACGGCCCAGTTCCTGAGCCCCGTCAGATCATCATCTGCAACCAAAGCCCCGTGCCCCAAGTGCTGAACATCACGGACAAGGACCTGTCCCCCCACACGTCCCCTTTCCAGGCCCAGCTCACACACGACTCGGACATCCACTGGACGGCAAAGGTCAATGAGAAAGGTAGCTAACGGGTGGGGGCAGTGGACGGGCGTCTGCCCCATACCAGGACCCTGCACACGTTCCTGTCCAACATCTTGCGGGTCACAGAGGTAACAGTCTCCTCCAGAGCCTCAACCAGATGCCAGGTATCAACCTGGCGTAAACCTCTGGAATTCCATAGGACCCCAAAGTACCATTCTAGCCCAATCACCTTTCTGTGCCGATGGAAAAGGTGAAGCCCAGAGAGAGAAGGAGCGACTCATCCCACAACAGCCTGCGAAGAGGCTACTACCCTCCCTCTCTCTCTGTCTCTCTCTCTGTCTGTCTCTCTCACACACACACATACACACATACGCGCGCGCACACACATTTTACAGATGAGGAAACCATGGCCTACAGAAGTCTAAGGTCTAAATATCTGGCCAGAAGCGTTATGGTTAAGAAATGATGTCACCAAGATTTTAATGCAGGCAGTCTGGCTTAGCACAATGCTCTACTGCCTACTATTTTTTGAACCCTGGTGATACGCAAAATGCTTTTTCCTTTTGTCCTTGTTTAATATTTCTACCCAGCTCTGCGGTTAGTATTTTAATCCCTACTTACAGATGAGATGAGGCTTGGAGGGGTTAGCTGGCAGGCCCAAGGGCGCAGAGTAGGTGAGTAGCAGAAGTTGGAGCCAGGCTTTGCCTCCAGGGGCCTGGCCCCCGACAGCACTGCTCCCATCCGCCTCCTTGCCCTGCTCTTTGCAATCCACCAGCTCAGAGCTTCTCAGCCTTCAGTGATTTTTTTTTTTTCAGTTGTCATGAGAAGTGGAGAAGGGTCTTAGTGGCATTGAGTGGGTGAGGACCCAGGATGCAAGAGAAAGGTGGGTCCCGCCTCACGTGGCAACTAAGCCCTTGGAGAAGCACCGCCCGGCCCTGGTTTAAAGTGTTTCCCCATCCTTCTGGGACTGGGGTTCCCCAGAAGGGGAATGGGGCATCACTACATTCAGATTCCTTCCAAAGAAACCGAATGCCCAGTTTCTGTCACTGCTGCTGAGGCCAGCCCAGAAAGGACTCAGGGGACCTGCTTCAAGTACCCACATGGTCTCATTTCGCTGACTTTTGTGATCTGGGTGTATCTGTCCAGCACCTTTCCCTTGAGAAGCCCGGGTCGGTCTCCTGTCACCCCCTTGTGGCCTAGAAGACACTTTTTTCCTCCCTGAACATACTGTATTAGAACTTGAACTATGGGCCCAGATTGCCTCTGTTTAAGACCTGACTCCTACATTCACTAGCTTCGTGACTGTGGGCAAGTTACTGAACCTCACTGTGCCTCGGTTTCCTTATCTGTAGGATGGGGTCAGTACTTGTACCTACTTCCATAGCGTTATGGTGAAGATAAATACACGAATACACGAAAAGCATCTTGTGTGGCATGTCACTGCTCAGTAGATGGAGCAGCCAGCATCCACACCATTTTTCCAGCAACAGCTGCAGAGCTGGCTCTGTCCGAGTGTGAGCATCGTGGCCAAACCCCAGTGGTATCAATGTGCAATAATATTGACACCTGGTTCTTGTTTTTAATTTCATTTTTCTCTTTGCCTTTGTCCTATTGTCAGGGAAATTAATCCAGGCTCTACCCCATGTGACCTCAGGCTAATTACCTGACTCCCGAAGCCTCAATTTCTACATTTGTGAAATGAGGATAATAGCAGTACCTGCCTCAGAACTGTGGCGCGGATTAGGGCCTGGCATGTGATAAGCATCTGTTTAGTCACTGCCACCATCAGCAGCAGCAACTGAGAGGTCAGCCCTGCAGCATGGTAGGGATGTTTTGGTGACGTGCCCCGTGTTGGCCTTGGTCATGGTAGACCAAACACTCAGTCCACAGAGCCACCCCTTCCTGCCAGTGCCTAGTGGGAACAGGGTCAGTTCTGCCTTTGGCCTTTTTACTAAGAGGAGCCAGCGAGTGTGTGGAGCATTTTAACTGAAAATGACCTGAGGTCAGTGCTGAAGTAAGCCAGCAAGCCTGGGGCGGGTGGGCTAGAAACTTGGGGGTTGTTTTGATCGCCCCAGTGACTACTCCTGGTGCATAGACGTGTGACCCCGCAACACCGGGGAAAATCCTGGGTGATGAAAAATGTTCCACCCAAGTTAACGGCTCCCCTCTTGAGAAAGGTCTAAAACGAAGGCCTTTCTGCAAAGAGGCCCCAACCCTGTATTCCTCTCTTACAAACACAGCCCTGTCCCCACTGTGGGATCACCACGGTCTCCCCAGAGGTGCTGGCTGCGCCAGCTGCAACAGGCCTTGCCTCTGCTCTGTGCTTACCCTGCTGCCCCTGGGCCCGTGAAGGCCAGTTAGCCCAACGCCTGTTAGCAGGCCCATTTCTGGCTTCCCTGAACTTGCGTGCGGCCACTAGTGCTGTGATAACGCAGGTTGCCATCCTGTCTGCTCTGTGTAACACCTCCACCCACACAACCAAGTCATGTGCATTTGGATTTATTATAATTGAGTGCTCACTTGGATATATAGGTGTTTCATATATTGAAATTCAGTCATACAGTTGAGGTATAAATATTTATATTTATTATTGTAAGAGCAAAAATAATTCATTTCTTTCCCAATAATTCTTTCCATGATGGCGAGTTTTGCTTTAGCCAAATACCAATTTCTATCACTTGGCCAAAGTGTGCTTTTGGAACATTTCTCGCTGTTGCCCCACACAGAAGCTGTGTTCTCAAGCCTTCGTCACAGTGTACCCAGTTCCCACCGTTGCGTATCCCGTGGCTAATACATGATCTGTCCACTCCAGGTGACACAGTGGCTTTATCCCTGAAGAAGTTCCTGAAGCAAGACATATATGACGTGCACCTTTCTCTGTCTGACCATGGCAGCAAGGAGCAAGTGACAGTGATCAGGGCCACCGTGTGTGACTGCCACGGCCACGTGAAGAACTGCCCCGCACCCTGGAAGTGGGGTTTTATCCTCCCTGTCCTTGGGGCTGTCCTGGCTCTGCTGCGTGAGTACCAGGTGCCCTCCCCTCTCTGAGGACAGGGCAGTTAAAATGTGCAATTATACCCTGAACTTCTGGGACTAAGGGGCCACCAATGTTGCCCATCCATTCCTTAAACTCTTAATTCTAGGAGCGTTATTCTGTCGGTAGATTTTTTTTTTTGGTCAGTAGATATTTCTGGAGCTTCTGGAACGTGCCAGGCTTTGGGGACACAGTGGTGGCCCTGCTGTCAGGTCATCTAGAGACCTGAGCAGTGGTTCTGAAAGACCAACAGCATTAGCACTACCAGGAATCTGTTAGAAAGGCAAATTCTCAGGCCTCACTCCAGACCTACTGATTCAGAAAACTTGGGATAGAGCCCCGGAATCTGTGTTTAACAAGCCTCCAGGGTGTTCTGGTACATGGCAGAGTTCGAGAACCACCGGTCTAGTGGGCAGAAGTGTCTAGTTAAAAACAAATTTCTTTGCTCTAAAGGTAGAACCCACCACAGTTGCTTTTTCCACTCTGACTTGCTCCTTACGTAGAAGACACACACCAATCAGATATGAATAGGACAAGTGCGAGCTTCAGTCAACATACTGTGCGTCCGCACTGCCTCAGGCGCTGGGTGCAGCACTTAGCACAGCCGGTCCTGCCCTCGTGGGGCTCACGTCCCAGTGCAGGGGCCGGGCAGCAGACAGTCCGGCAGAGGAACGGGAGTTGCCATGGAGAACAGGAAAGCAGGGGACGGGGGATGGAGTGGCCGGATGGGGTAGGGTGTCTGGGCAGGACAAGCCTTGCCGAGAGGGAATGTTCAGGTGAAGACCTGGGGTGGATGAGAGAGAAAGTCATGTGGGGATCCAGGCAACAAGTGCAGGAGCCCTGAGGCAGCTCTGTGCTTGGCGTGGGGGAACAGCAACGGCTGGAGTGGGAAAAGCAAAAGGGAAAAGAGTAGGAAAAGGGGTGAGAGGCGACGTGCTCGGCGGGTCATCACGTTGTGCCTTGCGGGCCATTGTAAGGACCCGGGTGAAAGAGCCAGCATCGGAAGGTTTTGAGCAGAGAAGTGATGTGATTTGACTTACATTTTGCAAGGTTCCCACTGAACAGACGCTGGGGCGAGGGTGGAGACGGGGAGACATTTAGGAGGCCGTTGCTGTGATCCAGATGGGAAGGTGACCGGCAGCTCAGAGCAGGACAGCAGCATTGCGATGGCGAGAGGGGACTATGTTTCAAGGTAGAGTCAATTCAGGCTGATCTGTGGCATAAGGGAAGCGCCATCCGTGATGCCAGGGGCTCTTGGCCTAAGCAGGTAGAAGCGCGGCTCCGTCTCCCAGCTGGGGAAGGACTGTGGGAAGGGAGTTGCCAGGCGGGTCCCGGTGGGGATGGCAGCAGGCAGTTAGACCACAGGCCTTGGGCTCAGGCGAGCAGGATTTGTCTCTTGCCTTCCCCAGACTCAGTGGAGAGGAGGAGAGATTACAGCCTCGCCCGCAGGGGTGTACATCTTGAGCATTTATGGACTCCCAAGGAAGCTAGCTCTGTCTCCTCTGGCCAGAGAGAGCCAGTGGTTCCAACAACAGGCAAAAAAGTAATGTTGTTAAGCAGTGTGGTGTGTCCTCCTACATTGAACTGCCACACAGACAAGGCCAGGGGGTGCCCTCTTAATTTAACATGGGGCTAACTGGGTGTATAGTCACGACAGGGAAAGCAGCCAGTCTCCTCGTGTCCAAATAGCCTGCCAGCCTTTCAGACCATGTCTCTAGAAGCCAGTCCCTCTCCTAAAATTCCAACATAGCATTTACACCTAAGTGCAAATTATGGCTCCGTATCAACGTTGCATTATCTTGCTTAAGGTTCAGTGCCACCAGTGTGGGACGCCTGACAGCATTGTAGGTGGGGTAACTTCCAGGCAGGTGTGATGTTGAGCAGAGACCTGAAGGGTGAGAGCCGTGTATGTGCCCAGAAAGTGCCGGGCGAGGAAAGGTTCCTAAGTGGAAACTGCTAGACCTTGGGGTGGGGGCGGACACAGGCCAGGGACCGCTCTTCAGCCTTGAGGAGGAGTTGGGGTCTCCCAGTGCAGGCAGAGGTAGTGTTGAGCTCTGGCTACTGAGCGGAGGGCCCGGGGGGCTTGGCCAGCTGTGTGTCGTGTTCATCCCCTCCCCCCACTCCTCAGTGCTCCTGCTGGTGCTCCTCTTGTTGGTGAGAAAGAAGCGGAAGGTGAAGGAGCCCCTTCTACTCCCAGAAGATGACACCCGTGACAACGTCTTCTACTACGGCGAGGAAGGGGGCGGCGAAGAGGACCAGGTGGGGTATTGGGGCTCTGGGGGATGGAGGTGGGTGCCCTCAAGGCCACTGGCAGGGATAGTTGGGTCAACTAACCGATTAGCTGTGCTGACCAGACCCTGGTTTGGGGTCTCCATGCAGGATCCAGCCCCGGCGCTCCCCTTCTGAGAGGGGTCTGGGCCATCGCTGCAGTCTCCTTGGCCCTAGGCAGGTTAACCCAGAGCCTCAGCTTAATTTGGGGAGGGCGGGGAGGGTCGAAACTAGGGCTTTCAGAAACCACCGACCTCATGTCTTCTAAGACCTACCTGGGAACCAGAGCATCCACGGGCAGGGAGGGGGTGCGATGTACTTGGTGAGGACGGGGAGTCCTTCTCAGTCCCATGCTCACCTTCCTTTCCCTAAAGGACTACGACATCACCCAGCTCCACCGGGGGCTGGAGGCCAGGCCCGAGGTGGTTCTCCGAAATGACGTGGCACCAACTTTCATCCCCACACCCATGTACCGTCCTCGGCCAGCCAACCCAGACGAAATCGGAAACTTCATCATCGAGGTGAGGCGTGGCAGGCCAGCCTCGGGCACCCCTTTATTCAAGCCTTGCACCAGCAACACAGAGAACGAGTATGGGCTTGAGTCTTGCATCTGGGTTCAAATCCTGACTCCACCAACCAGCCGTGCGACTTCTGGCATATTTGAGTAACTTCTGGGATTCTCTTTCCTCCTCCAGAAGACCCTAACTTACAGAGTGCTTAAGAATGATTAGGACTAATTTATTCATTTATTCAACAAAAGTAGCAGCAGTTGTTAGAATACTCGAGCCAAACCTGGGTTTGAATTTTTACTCACCCCAGTGATTCCAGTATGGAGCAAAGCTTGGGACCTCTTACAGGTCACTCCAGGGCTTGGATGAGATAGCGTCTAGAACGGTGCTAGTACAGGCTTCTCAAACCTGCCCACACATGAGGATCCCCTGGGGAGCCCCAAAAACCACTGATGCCTCTGCCTCATCCCCAGAGGTTGTCATTGAATTGCTTGGGGTGTGGCCTGGGCTTCAGAATATTTAAAAGCTTCTCCAGGTAATTTAAGTTTGGGAACTACTGACCTAGCGTGTAGCATTTATTAGGTAACGATAGCTCTGATTGCCAGGTACTGTTCTAATAAGTGCTTTACATATATTTGCATATGTTCATTTATTCCTTTGAAACTATATGAAATGTCACCATTTTACAGACAAGGAGACAGAGGCGCAGAAGAGTTAAGAGACTCATCCAGGGTCTCTAGCATGTGGGGTCTGAACTCTGGCTCAGCCGGTCTGACCACAGAGCCTTGCCCTCGGCCACTGGCCTGTTCACTGAGCGCTTGCTGCGTGCTGGTCCCTGTGCTAAGTGCTCGATGTGGATTATTTCATTTCAACCTTCACAACCTGAAAGGAGGGGAGGTGGCCTCCCAGACGAGGAAGCAGAGGCCCCGCCGCTCCTAACCCCTGTTCTGTCCCATAGAACCTAAAGGCGGCGAACATGGACCCCACGGCGCCGCCCTACGACTCCCTGCTGGTGTTCGACTACGAGGGCAGCGGCTCGGACGCAGCCTCGCTCAGCTCCCTCACCTCCTCCGCCTCGGACCAGGACCAAGACTACGACTACCTGAACGAGTGGGGCAGCCGCTTCAAGAAGCTGGCGGACATGTACGGCGGTGGCGAGGACGACTAGGCCACCGGCCCTGGAGCAAGGAACTAAACTTCAGGCCGCAATGGCATCTCCGAGGGGTCTCTGTCTCCCCTATTTCATCCAAGGCCTTTGGAGCTTGTCGGGAAGTGGCTTTAGCAACTTGGAAGGCAGAGGCTGTGAGTCTTGGAGGGGCTGGTTTCCAAGCTGTCAGAGTGGATGATGTGGGCAGCTTGACGTCAGCGCTGGGACCTCTCCGCCTAGGTCAGGGTCGCCCCAGAGGCCGAGTTTCCAGGAGTCTCTCGTCTGCCATAAAATGCTCAGCCCCGTGGCCTGGGCCTGCTCTGACCCGTAATGGCTTTGTCTCTGGAATGGACCCTTCTCCTTAGAAAGAGGCCACCTCTTAGTACAACATGAATATTTTTAATGCTGATTTTGAAGAGTTAGAGGCGGGTCCTGGGCCGTCCCCTCGGGTCCTCCGAAAGCACAGCCAGAGCTGCCGGGCTCAGCGGCCCCCACCATTGCTCTATTTCCAGGCCCCAAGACCTCCCACTCGGATGGATCACTGCATTTTTATACTACGCGTGTCTAGGTTGTCCTTTATTTTTTATTTTCCCCGTCGTGTGCTATAGATGAAGAGTGATGACAATCGTGTAAATGTACCGGAACTTTTTTATTAAAGGAACTTTTCCCAGAGGTGCCAGAGGAGTGAACTCTTCTTTTTTAATAGCAGCTTTATTGGCATCTAATTCACATACCACACCATTCACCTATTTAAAGTGTACGATTCAGTGGTTTTTAGAATTTCCCGAGTTGCACAAAGGGAGGAGGCTCTCTTAACCCTGCTGGGCTCATCCCAGCGTCCTCCAGATGGTAGAGGAAGGGCAGGATTAGCTTCCGTGCCCCAGCTTACGGGTGGGCTTGGGTGGAGGGGAGACCTCCTGCCCTCCTCCCTGCAAAGCAGGAGCTGCTCCTCTGTGTGAAAGAACCACTAACCTCCTCGCCCTTGGGCTGAGCCCCACCAGAGCCCAGGGGAGGTCTCTTCCGCAACAGCGGCTGCTCCCTCCCTGCAGTGCCATATGTGACACCCGGTCATCAAAATCAAGCAAAACAAAATTAGAAGACCCATCCAGGATATCAGTGAAATCAGGACATTCCTGACAACGCCAGAGCACAAAGGCAGAAATGAGGTTGAAGAGGCAGCAGCGGTAGAACAGTTCCATTAGTGTCCAGGCCGGGCGCGGTGGCTCAGGCCTGTGGTCCCAGCACTTTGGGAGGCAGGAGGATTGCTTGAGGCCAGGAGTTCAAGACCATTTGTGTCTTTGCTAATGTGAAGTTCAAGATTTTCTTTGCAATGAATCAAAAAAGAATCTGAAGTGAAGCTGAAGGAACTGCTGACGTTGAAATCAATGTTTACTTCCCGCAAGAGTGACTCATTCTGCAAGGGCCTGGAGCTCCCAGACAGATCCCGCACCCGCACCCGCAGCATACTTGCTGAATCAGACACTGGGTGGGGCCCTGCGGTGCTTCAACAGCCCTCGGGTGGTCGTGATGCACACTCAAGTTTGCTGCTCGGGCTGAAGGTTGAGGCTGAGGGTGCCCTGAGTCCTCAGACCCTGGAGATGGGGAAATCAAAAGGGAATTAAGTAGGATGAGAAAACTCACCTGTCCTTGTCCCCAGCACCCTCGGACCAAAGCCACCTCCTGCCACTCCCACTGAGCTGCAGCCTCGGTTTCCTGCTGCTTTCATTGATAACAGGGCTGGGGGAGGACTAGGTGTCTCTCCCAGTAGACACCTGCTGCCCCTTATCTTCCTCTCCCCCTAAGAAGCCTGAATCAAGCAGGAAACCCCATCTTCGGCTAAGGCTAATAATAAAAGCAAACAGCTCCTGCTCAGATTGGCTTTTCCCTGAGATTTCTGGAGGAAAAGCAGCCTTTCCTGGCCTAGCCTGGCCTCTGTGGATGGATCTAGACTCCCCTGGCAATGGAACTAGTCACCAGCCTCTGAGTGGTTTGGAAGGAAGAGCCTGAGCTCTGTGATGGGGACGATGTTAAGTCACTCTCTCACCTTCGGCCTGCTTCTCATCTGCACGTGGAATCTTGGGACTCTGGTCTTCAGTTGCCTGTAAAGAAGTCAGAATATTTGCAGTGAGAAGTCACCAGTGCCGACCAGTCACAGTGGCTATGACACTGACCATAAACAAGCCATAGGGCCTGCCGTACTAGCAAGGACCACCTGAATGTCTGACTTGCTAACCCTTCACGGGCAGCGCTTCAGCAGTTGGCTGTGCCTCCTTCCAATGTTTTTAGCCTTGCGCGTTACACATTTTGCATTATACTTTTTCATAACAGGGCACATGGGACTGCTTTATTGTCCCCAACACATCCAGCTTGGATGTGTTGTCATTTATTTACTCTCACCATCATCCGTGGACATCAGTCATTCTAGTTTTTTGCCCTTAATGCCAAACACCCTGGAACATCCCCCTTTGCAGATGTTTCTGTGAGAGGGGGAACGTGGTTCCGGTTGAGGTCAGGGCTGCCTTGAGTGGTGGGGTCAGTTTTGGATGACTGGCTGGTCCTGAAAGGACCCGTCGAGCTCTTCCTACTAAGTGATCTTTTTTTCCCAGACTTTTAAAAGCCAAAGTCCCAGAACCCAAGTCCAACAGAAAAACTCATGAAAATGGAGCTTTGCTGGAAGAAGGGGTCGGGGGTACCTAGAGACTCTCCAGCCTCATCCTCCCAGTGTGTCTCCTTATGGACCCCAAATGCAGAGCAGCTTGAAAATTGCCCCAATCCAGCTCTGTCATTTTACAGATGGAAAATGACAGAGGCTGTAAACAGGGCACTCCCTTAGTCCCCTGCAGTGGGGACAGGGATGGGTCAGCGCCCAGGCCTCACTTCACACCATGCGTTTTCCCTTGTCACTAACCCCAAAGTCCTTTTCTCCTCCCAATGGACTATAGATAGGACCTGTCTACCCAGGTGGGCTTTGCCCAGGCCCTCAAGAGGCCTTAAGGGGGTTGTGTCCTCCTTATTCCTGGAAGACAGGTAAGGAGCGGAGGCCCCGGATTCCTGGCCCCCGCGCCAGACATGGATCTCCTCGCCCACTCCAGGCCCCCAAAGGGGCACAGGGAGGAGGGATCTGCTAGGGGGTGGCCAGGGATCTGCTAGGGGGTGGCCAGTCAGGGAGGGACTCTGAGGTCAGCTGGGCAGTGAGCCTGCCATTGAAAGGGTGGGGGCAGTCACCCTGGGAAGCCCCTGTCGCAGCCCACATCCTGTGTGCAGTTCCAAGCTCACTGGGGAACTCCGAGGGGCCAACTCCCTTCAGACTGCAAGCAGAACCTACCTCCTGCCTTCCCACCAAAATAATCCAGCAAGGAGGCCTGGGGCAGGTCACAAGTTGAAATCCTGGCACTTCCAGGTATGAGGCCTTGGACAAATCACTTAAACTCTGTGTGCCTCAGTCTTCTCATCTGTAAACTATGGAAGCAAATGCGTTAGTTAATGCCTGGAATGTGCTCAGAGGGTGTCTGTCTGCAAGTGATTGGTATTGTCACTACTGTGATTGTGGCAGCTGAGGGGCTAGCAGGGCCAGCTGTGGAATGCCTCCACATTCACGCCCTGGGCGGAGGTTGCGCTCCCCAGCACGAGGAATTCCCAGAGATTCCCAGACTTCTGGGAATATCCTTGGTCACGGTGGTTGCGGTTTCCCCCAAGGCCCAGCAGAGGGCGCCATTCACCTGAACTGCAGCCACTGCCCGTCGCGCCTCCCAGGGTAGGACGATCGCACTAGCTGCCACGTGCCCTGTAAGGAATCGCCTGGGAAGCTCTGTGGAAGATAGTGGTGGTGGCGGTGGTGGCGGCAGCAGTAGCCGCTGTGAAATGTTTATTGCACTATGACTGGCCATGCCCGTCACATACGTGGAGACGGCCACCACCATGGGGAGAGAGCTTTTATGATTCCCTTTTTAAAAGGAAATTGAGAGTCAGATTAAAGGCCACATACAGCCGGGAAGCAACAGAGGCAGTTTTGGGATCTAGGTCTTCTTGAATCCCAAGTACCACGAGCTCTTTGTACTATTAGAATAAAACCCTCCAGCTCCAGATGGGGCCGGGCGGGCAGGCAGGCAGTAGGGACGCCTTCAGGTGTTACTTACCGCCCGCCCCAAGGCAGAGGTGGCCCCCGACCCTGAGCCTCTGTGGCCCAGACACAGAAAAGCCACAGCATTCTCAGCCACTTCTGGGGTCCCCTTAAATACGTGGCCACCACCCTGGGACTTTTATTCATTCATTGAACAACTATTTACTGAGCACGAATTCTGTGTCAGGCACTGTTCTAGGTGCTAGGGAGACAGAAATGCAGAAAACAGATAAAAATCCCAGCCCTAACGTATGGGGGCCTCTGGGCAAAAATATGTGTAGGGCCCACTACTGTGTGTGTCAAGGCCATAAACTGTTAAATAAAAGATATTCTAGGGGCACGGTGGCTCACACCTGTAATCCCAGCACTTTGGGAGGCCGAGGTAGAAGGATCACTTGAGGCCAGGAGTTCTAGACCAGCCTGAACTGTAGAGTGAGACGCTGCCTCAAAAAAAAAGGTATCCTATGTCCCTTATTTGGACAAGCACATCTTCCAGTTATCTGGAAGGCCAAGTTTAAATCTGGATTCTTAGGCACAGAGTACTAGGCCGGAATGTGGCCATATGGGGAGCATTAACCCGGCCTAGGAGCAGTGGCCAGTCCTCTTCTCTACGCACGCCAAGCTCCAGCTTCACCCTGCGCCACAGGAGTCCTCGTGCGCGTGTGAGTGTGGCCCCCAGACCACATGTCCATGTTCCCTCCACTGACCCCCCAAAACAGTCTTCCATCGACTACCCCTGGGGCCTAGCAGTACACACCTGGGTGGTGCTGGCTGCGCTCAGGACAGACCTGGGGAGGGCCTGGGGCCGTTGGGGCAGGGAATGGTCTAGAGGGCAGGGAGGGGGGACAGGTTTCCTTAGCCCTTCCTGCCCACTTAAAGGAGGTCCTCACCAGGAGACAGACCATAAAGGAGACGAAGCCGTGAAGCAGGTGGTAGAGCAGTGGGTGCGTCTATGGAGAACAGGGCTGGGGTGGGGCTCAGTCCTAGAGGCCGAGGGAGGCTTTGATCAGAAGGTGGCATTTGAGCAGAGGCTGGAGGATATTGGGGAGCAAGTGTGCAGGTACCACACCTAGGTGCAAGGAACAGCGAGTGCAAAGGCCTCGAGGGGGGAGCCCTTCGGCCGGACTCACAGGGTTCCGCGGGGAGGCCAGTGTGGCAGCCGCAGGGTGAGGGAGTGAGTGTGGCTGGTGGTGGGGTCAGATAGGTAAGGAGCGGGGGCCCAGGTCCGCAGCCCCGGCTGGAGGCCGAGTTCAGGGCAAGGCCCAGTCCCCGCAGTCCTGGGAAAAGGCCTGACTCAGCGGCATGGGGCTGGCGAAATCCGATTCTTCCTCTGCGGTGCCGCAGTCACGGAGGACCCAGCGGGCGTGCCCGGGCCTGCCGCAGCTGCAGAGCTCATGGCAGGAACGGCAAGATTCCTCTCTCAGGGCCCCAGGACTGACCTGGGAGTCTGTCAGAGAGGACCCCCCAGTATGGCGGAGCAGAGCCATGGTTAAGAGCACAGCCCCTGGAGGTCACAGACACGGGGGTGACTCACCAGCGTGACCTCTCAAAGCTACAGGAGGCCCTGCAAGGTGTCGCAAAGGCTCTCAGTGTCCAGCGCTGACCCTGACGTGCGGTTCGGGTTCAGTAAGCGGTCACTGCCAGTGCTATTGTTGTGGCTTTCGTTAGGCCCCCAAGTTAAGGGGGGCAGGGGTGCCGCCCGTCCCCCTCAGCCGGCCCGGCGTTCCCTGTGCCCACTGCCCAGCAAGCAGCAGGGGCGTGGCGGGCGTTGGGGGAATCTGAGAGGGGTGGGTGGGTCAGGAATGCCTGGCTCCCTTCCAGCCATGCCTGTCCCCGCTGCCTTCCAGAAAACCAGGGCCGGCGGCTGACAGGGCAGGGCAGGGGAGGCCACTGTGTGTTACCCCGGCAATCTGACGACCAAGGCTCGCCCGGAAGACGAGGCTAACTAATCACAAGAATGATAATTCTTAGAGCTTCCATGAATTAAGCACTTATCATGTGCCTGGCAATGTGCTAAAGTGTTGCTCCAAGTCAAAACCAAATTTCCTCAGGGCCTTGTGCCCTTTGGGTGTCTCTTGCCCTCCTCACCTACTCAGCACCCAAATATCAGCTGCTCAAAACGCCATCTCTGATTGCCCTCCTTAGAACTGCACCCCTGCCCCGCCGTGCACCGCGCCTTATTTTTCCACTTCTCTCCACGCTGTGCTTTCTCTTCTCTGTTTGTCCTGTTGAGCGCCTTTCCCCCTCTCTGAATATAAACCCCGTGAAGGCAGGGGATCTGTCTGTCTTCTTCACTGCTCTCTCCCCACCTCGTAGAGTAGTGGCCGGCGCATAGTAGGTGCTCAATAAATATTTATTGAAAAAAGGTGCTTTACAACCTTCCAGAGCAGATTCCTTTTTGGAGCTGAGGAAACCGAAGGCCCCAGGAGATGAGGTAGGTTACCCGAGGTTGTGCCCAGATGGT
>CAUYSK010104075.1:0-17989 GCA_963575035.1 Avahi laniger
GTGTACACAACGGTGCAACTCCCTCTGCCCTTCTAGGGGGAGTGGAAGCTGCCTGTGAAGGTGGTGATGACACAAGATGGAAAAAGCCCCAGCCTCCACAGGGGTAAGTACAGGACAGGTCTCCGCTTAGCGAAGATTTATGATGAGTCAAACATCTCTGGGAAATGCTCTCCCTCCACTGGATCTCTATTACTTATTACTACAAAATTACTTGTTACTACATTACTTATTACTCATACTTGAAACTTTACAGTCATGTTTTTTCTTTGTCTTCACCCCAGTTACTGCATACTATCAATTCTATTTCCACGATGTCTCTCCAAGATAGCTTTCTTGTCTGCTGTCGTACCTATCACTTCGTTCACGAGCTTGTCAACAATGACCCGGACTATTTCAATCGCTTTCTCAGTGGTCTCCTTGACTTGGACTTTCCCTGCTTCGATTCTTTCACGTGGATACCCAAACACCATATTAATCTCCCAAAGTGAAGCTTCGATCAATCCAGCATCTTACGGTGTAAACTTTGAAGGCTGCCAAGTAAGTGCCTAAAGAATAAAGCTTACATTTCTTAGCCTGTCGTTCTTGACTCACCATGCTTTGGCCAATCCTTTAATTCTTTCCTAAAACTTATGTTTATATCTTATTGGGAATGCATTGAAGAAATAATTCAAATATCTTTCAATACTAGCTACACACCCCTTTGTGGGCCAGGAGACTCACGAAACCAAGCAATATACATTAGTATATTTTATCAGTCAGGCTGGGCTGCTGCGATAACAAATCAACCCAAGATCTCAGTGGCTTATGATAGTTTCTTCCTTAAATGCCCCAAAAGTCTGGTCTATGTTGGACACTCCTCCAGACCTATCCACCTGACTTCTGCTCAGTGACAGAGTGATTCAATCTGTTTTATTTGTGTGGCTGTATCGTCTGCATATGTTGCTTCCACAATCTCCATCAAAGGGGAAGGCATGGGGGGAAGGTTGTGAGGGGGATTTTCATCACCGGATGTAGGAGTGATACACATTACTTCCGTCCATAATCCACCAACACAACAGCCACATGCCCTGCCTACTTCAGGGGACTAGGAAGTGTGATGCAACTTTCTCACGACCCCCAAAAAGGAGGAGACCCAGATATAGGTAGTACTAGGAATGTCCACTTCACCGTTCTTTCTCAATAATTAATTCTGCCACTCCATGGTAATACATTACAGTGATTTTAATAATATAACTGTTATATCATACAATAGAATGCATTTTCATTGATATTGAAATTAATACAATTTGAAAGAAATTCTGCTTTTGTGGCCATCATTTTAGATTACTTCTTCAAAACCTGGCAAAATTAATTCTTTCATTGCTGCTCTTTGTTAAAAAAAAAAAAAAGATTTGAGAAGCACTGAATATGTATGATTATCTCTTTGTGATAAATTGCTAGCAATTTTATCAATGACATAACTTTCTACTTACTTTTCTATTACTGCCTTATATTGTGACAACAATCTCTTATTTCAATCATCTGATATGTGACTTTTGTCTAATTTTTTTTACAAAGTTATTTTTTAAAAGTTTCTACAATTCTTTAACATTAAAAACATTGGCCCAATAATTTATAGCATCCATTATTATAAGGTTTCTGATTAGGGCAAATCAAGAATTCATGACTCTATTATAATGCACGGAATGTTACATTCCCAAAGCTCCAAATTTCAAGTTCAACCAGTAAGACGAGCTATAAGTTGTCAGGCTTTTCTAATTTCATCTCAAGAGTTCATTCTTTCAGGATACTATACCCCATTTCATGTTACAATAATAGAACTATATTAGCTAAATGTGTGAGCTGTTTCATTTTTAAACTAATGAAAAATTCCTAGTAACTGACATAGTGTCTCTATAATCTCTAACATGTGACTACTTTGATACTGTGGATATCTGCTAGATGTTGATAACTCTGATTTATGAAATCATAGGTTAAGAGGACAGATAAGAAGAACAAAACATCTATAAAACATCATATATGTATTCTTAAGGAATGGTTTATGAATGCATTTTTAAATAATCAGTGAATTAATGAATTAATGACATGTCTCCAACCAAAAATCTCAAAATAAATTAATGTAAAATCAAATGAAAGATATGTCTTAGCCAAATACTTTTTGTTTCTTTTCAACTTTCTAGTTGATTTTATTTCCTATAGTTTATGTTTACAAAAACTAAATTATCCTTAATATGCCTTTTAGGATAGAAATTTAGTGAGACTTTGTGATCAAATTTATCAGAAAGAGTCTTTTTCCAGATTTGGCAGTAATTCTACATTTTTTAATGTTTGAACTTTGAAAGTTTAGTCATAGGTCCTTGTTATTAGAACTCTTCATTTTAATGTTATAATTTTAGTATTTGTGAATAAATAAAATATTTAAACCATTTGAAACATACAGTGATTTTCTGAGTTCCAAACTGTTTAGAAAAACAAACAAACAGAAATTTATTCTTTCACAGCTCTGGAAATTAGAAGTCTGAAATCAAGGTGTTGGCAGGGCCAGGCTCTCTCTGAAGGTGCTATGGGAGAATCTGTTCTATGATTCTCTCTTAGCTTCTTGTGGTGTTGGCAATCCCTGCCATTCGTTGGCTTGTGGATGCACTAAACTCTAAATCTCTGCCTCCTTGACACGTGGTGTCTCCTCTGTGTTTCTATCTCGGTGTCTCTTCTCCTTCTCTTATGGGACACCAGTCATACTGGGTAGGACCCACTCTAATGGCCTCATCTCAAATTGATTACCTCTGCTAAGATCATATTTCTAAATAATATCACATTCACAAATGCTGGGGTTTAGGATGTCAACATAACTTTTTGGAGGAATACAATTCAATAACACCATCTAAAGAATACCTTTTGGCTAAGGTGGACAAAGCACTACAACCGTAAACCATGAAAGCAACTGTCTAAGAATGGTTAGCACCTTCTCTACCTACATGCTGTTGCCTATGCATTTCTTACCATTCATGTAGAAACACAACTGTGATGTTCATAAATTTAATTCAGAATCACAAGATCTAGCTTCATTTCTGGCCAGAATTTTAGGTCTGCTTCAACAGAGTTAAATTAAATGTTAACAATTCTCTTTTAAATTGGTAGATATTAGCCCCTACCTCCACCCCAAATTGAGGAACATTGGCCTGAACCACTTTTCCTTCTCTAGGAACGCAACTTACGTCATTTGGTTTCTAAACCAGCATGAGAATCCAGAGAAAGCAACCTAATAACAGGGGAGTTGGGAATAGAAAGAGAAAATTGGAAATTCAAACTCAGCCCCATAAATTCTTGAAAATGCTTCATTTGATGATATTTACCTGTTAATTAGGATCAAAGGAGAAAATTCATATAATAAGGCTCATAAAAGCCTACTGGCTGAATATTAATGAATTCAGTGATGGGCTTCTGTTTCTAGGCAACTGAATATTCCCCCAGAGTATTAATGTTGATTGTAAAATAACAACAATGGCTCAGGCAGGAATGATTGTAACCGTGGTGAATAAAGGCTTTCAATCCTTCAGGCCATGTTTCCACTCTTCCTGGATTGTGGATTGTAATAATTGCTTCAAAATTGTTCTCATTGTCTTCATCATGCCTGCCACATGAGTCGCATACTCAAAATTCAATGGGAATCTGGTTGAAGATAGATTTTAGCAGCAAAAGGAAGAATAGTGAACTGAGTGACTGTCCATTCAGTATCAAAGAACATGAAACATAAAATGTGCATTTGAATCTGTACTCTATTGCTAAGGGACTGATGTCTATAAACTAGATTTCTCACTTGTGCACCAAAAAAAAAAAAAAAAAGAGGAAGAAAAGAAATAACAAAGGAAAATAAAACAGAAAGGAAAGAAGGAGGGGAGGGGAGGGAGGGGGGAAGGAAGAAAGAGAGGGAAGCAAGGAGGGAGGGAGGGAAGAAAAGGAGAACGGGGAAAGCTATTGGACCAGCTGAACTATAGTACCATCTCCAGTTCTGACTGTCTCTGACGTTTCCTGTTAGCCATGATTAAAAAGAATACAAAATACTACTCAAATGTTAAATGAAGCCACTAGTAGAGATAATTCAGAAATAAGACAGCACTCGGGAAAGATATTTTGGGGGTCCAAAGCCAAGATTGGATAAACCACAGGTGCAGCTTCGGAGAAAGCAACCAGTGGTCTCCTTGCATTGCACTGATTGTCTAATCAACTCCAGCCCTCACCTAGCTCAGTGTCTGCCCCCTCCTCACCCCAGGCTACACCCCCAGTCACAGCTGCACCTAATCTCTCTCCTGATGGAATCAGAATGGATAAATGATATGGAGTATGACTTGTGTTCTCACCAGCGTTAATCTTCTCCTCATCCAATCTACCCAGTGTGGCAATCAAGAGAGATGAGCTAGTCCCCAGCCAGTTGGCATAGCTGCCACTTTCCCTCATGCCCATTCTCAGTGCCTGATTAGCAGGCAGTCAATTTATAAAGAAGGATCCTGTTTATGATGTGTGAACAAGGATATGGGTGCTGACAGAGAGGTTTCACACCGGGGCTATGCATCAGCCCCTAGGACAGGATTTACTACTTGGTTCTCTGCACAGATCATCCCCTAGCCAATGACAAGGTTGTCTCCATCCTACATCCCTAGGCTTCATAAAATTCATGTCTTGAGAGGAGCAGGTCTTCATTTGCAACGCTATTACAGAAAGCTACCAGCTTGTAATTTATTCCTGCTTTATATCTTGCACTGCTCCCTTCTCATTAACAATATATTTCATATTTTACAGCCCAAACTGAAAAATAAAAATCTGTTTCCCTGAACATAACCTAGTGATTGGGTTACATTCCCCGGAAGGGAAACAAGCCTGAGAAAAGGGGAAATGTTATTGTGGCTATGGGCACAGGCTGCTGAGCCAGGCAGACCTGCTTTCCAATGGCAGCTCTGCTTCTTTAAGGCAATCCAGGGCAAGTTACTTGGCCTTTCTGAGCTTCTGTTTCTTTGTCTTTAAGATATGGATATTACATACTATAAAGCGTAACAGTGAGAATTAAATTAGATAGTGCATTTTAAAACGCCATATACTGGATCTAGCAATTTCAATCACTCAATAAATGGTAGTTATTATTGTCATAGTGATAATCATCATTATTATCATTATTATGGAAATATGAAAAGAGCAAACATCTTCAAATTGAGATGGTTAGAGCTAGTTTCAGAAAAAGAAAAATGAAAGAGATGAAAATAGACTGTTGAAAATTGGCCATTAATCCAATAGATAGATGAAAAAAAATGTGCAATACTACTAATCATCAGGAAAACGTAAATCAAAACCACAATGAGATTATCACCTCAGCCCAGTTAGGATGGCTATTATCAAAAAGACAAAAAAATAAAAAATACTGTCAAGGATGCAGAGAAGAAAGGAACTTTTATGCACTGTTGGTGGGACTATAAATTAGGATAGTCAGTATGGAAAACAGTATGAAATTTCCTCAAAAAATTAAAAATAGAACTACCATATGATCCAGCAATCCCATCACTGCGTATACATCCAAAGGAAATGAAATCGGGATGTTGAAAAGATATCCGCACCCCCATCTTTATTGCAGTGCTGTTCACAATAGCTGAGATGTGGAATCAACCTATGTGTCTGTCTAGAGATGAATGGATGAAGATGTGGTATAGACATACAATGGAATGTTACTTAGCCATAAAATGGAATAAAATTCTGTGATTTTCAGCAAGATGGATGTACCTGGAGAACATTACGTTAAGTGAAGCCAGCCAGGCACAGACAGAAAGACAAAAAGTGCATGGTCTCACTCATACGTGGGATCTAAAAACGTCGATTTCATGGAAGTAGACAGTGGAATAGGGGTTGCCAGAAGTTGGGGAAGGTAGGGAAGAGGGGGAAGGGCGTGGAGAGGTTGGTCAATGGGCACAAAGTTACACCTCAACAGGAGGAATAAGTTCTGGTGTTCTATTACCAGTAGAGTGACTATAGCGAATAACAATGTAGGGTATATTTCAAGGTAGCTAGAAGAGAAAATTTCTAATGTTATCACCACAGAGAAATGATAAATGTTTAAAGTGATTAATATGGCAATGACCCTGATTTGATCATGATACAACGTATACATGCATTGAAACACTATACTGTGTCCTGTAAATGTATGGAATTATTGTGTGTCAATTATAAATAAAAATTACATAATAAAATAAGAAAATTGGCCACTGATGTTATAGAGAATAAACAGAATTTGAAAGAAAATAATAAATAAACTCTAGATTCTAGCAATTGCTTTATTTATGGGTTAGGAAGGACACAGATAAGTCATTTAAAATGTCCAGTTCTTAAAAGCTTCATGCGCAAAGTAAGGATAATAACAGCCATGGCATTGGGCTAGTGGTATAGGAGCTGTAAAGGGAATAAGAGGTGTGAGAATGTTTGATGCATTATGAAATGTGATGTCATGAGTATGTCTGTGAGCGTTGTCCTCTTTTGAGCATCACTTTTTCCTTCATTGACCTTGTGTTGCAGTGCTACTCCTCTTCAGCACACTGTAGGTGCTCTGTAAATAAGATCCCTTTCGTAGGACTCCTCTTGCAACACTGAATACCTGGAGTTGTCTCAGGAATTCTCATCCATCCATTCCAACTACAGTTTAAAGGGGCTCTGCCAGGCTGCTGGTCACCTGAAATCCACCAAATGAAGGTTTAATGATGAATTCAATGCTTCTGTCAAATAAAATATGAGCTTCTGTATTCAATGACTTAAAACAAATAGTATTGCAGGCAGTGGTTCTTGAGTTGTTACATGCACAGGAATATCATGGGAGAATTTAGAAAATACATATTCCTGAATCTCCCATTCTAATTAAATAGGTTCCAGGAATCATCATTTTAAACAGATTTCCCAGGTCATTCTGGGGAAAGCTGAAAGTAGGAATGTCCATAGCAAGGCTGGACCAGTGTCTGCATGGAGGGCTGGAGGAAACTCTAATATCGCAAGCTAGGAAGCTGCCTAATTTCCCAGTGGGTGAAACTGCTCATCTTTCCGATTCCTCCTGGCATCAGGTTGTATCTCCTTCCAGTCTCCTCTCCGCATAGCCACAAAGCACATCATTGTGATGCAATCATTTTTGGTGAGAGCTTCCTAAAACCAAATGTGGGTCTATGTCAGTTGGTTTACTTCAGCAAGCTATTCCGCCTTCACCCAATCTTTATGCCTTTCTGCTCTGCGTACTCCACCTTTCTTTGTTTTTTTAAACTATTTTTTAATTGATACATCATAGTTGTACATATTTTGGGATACATGTGATATTTTAATACATGTATACAAGGTGTAGTGATCAAACCAGGATAATTGGTAAAACCATCACCTTAAACATTTACTTGTCAAACATTACACTAATTCTCTTCTAGCTATTTTGAAATTTACAGTAAATTATTGTTAACAATAATTTCCCTGCTATACTGTTGGACACTAGAACTCATTCCTTCTATCTGGCTGTATTTTTGTACCCATTAACCAACGTTTCTGCATCCTCCCCTCTCCGCTTCCCTCTCCATCCTCCAGTAACACCATCCTACTCTCTGCCTTCATGAGACCCACTTTGCTTAGCTCCACATATGAGTGAGAACGTAGGACTTTTGTCTTTCTGTGCCTTGCCTTGCCTTGTTTTTGCTAGTCTTTCTCAGCCACTTCTCTCCTGCTTTACGTGGCCAACCTTTACTATCTGGTTGAGGTGTTATCTCTTGCAGGAAACCTGTCCTGAGACCCTCAGGCAAAGCTAGACCGTTCTCTGGCACCTCAGGGCACTTTGGGAAGCAGGTAGACCTCACTGATTTGCACATTTTCCCTTTCACTAGACTGTAAAGTCCTGGATGATGTTGATGCCACTTTATTCATTTCTGTACCTCCAGTGATTCACACGAATGTATAAATATATGCTATTCTATCTTAAGTGTTCTTATCATTTCCTCTTTTCTTTCCTCAATGGAAAAGCGCAGAACACGTGATCTCCCCCTGCCCCACACTGTTTCCTCACCCGCTCCCTTCCCCTCCTGTTCTGTGTGCTGCCGCTGTGAACCCAGAGGTGGGTGGAGGTGCAGGGACTGCGCTGCTCAGAAGATGTTTTATTACTGTCTGCTTGGGCTGCTGGGAGGAATAAGGCTGAAGTTTTCTTTTTAAAAGGATTAACATTTTTGCTAGCACTGAGCAGCTTATAAAAATTAAAACACGAGAGATCACAGATGTCAAATATGGATCACGTCTGAGGGAAAAGGGAGAAAAGAACTCCGTTTTCTTTCAGAGTGACAATGGCAGTCACCCTTAGATGACTTAGTGATTCACTCCAGAGAACAGCTCTCTTCCCATGTGATGCTATTTATTATGTATTTGTAGGCTAGAGGCCAATACCTCTCTCCCTGTCCTGTTTGCCTAGGGGAGCCCCAAATCTCTGCTTATTATTCTGTTATGATTGTTGACAAAACACTGTGATTGTCTCCCCGGATGTACATAGATAATTCCAGGACCTTGGAAACAGGATTTGTGGCTATGATTTAATGATGTTAATGAGGTAAGACATTACTCTCCCATAGGTGAGAGAGAAGGTACGATCCAAGTTCAATCCAAAGCATGTCTTTTCTTGTGGAGGCACTATAAAAGAGAGAGAATTAGGTTGTCACAAACATCCACACTCAAGGAGGGGGTGCCCTGCCTACAATTCTTGGCTCTCTTTTTCTTTCTGAAATAGGAAGAATGAGGATCACTTTAGATGCCTGGCTTACGCTTGATGGATGGACCAAATGCACAGTACACATTTATCTAAAGAAAGGCACTCCCATACTTAGTTATCAGTGACTGACAATAAGTGCCAAGACACTTTCTCACAATAGTCTTGTATGTGCCTTTCATCCACACTTGTTTACAATATATTGAGTATGGACGGATGCACCTCAAGCACTTCAGAAGTCTGGCTCGGACCTGAACCCAGATGGCGAGATGCTTATCAGAATCTTTTGTGAAGTATCCAAGCTTCTAGCATGTCTGGAGCTGAAGAGAACCACTTTCCTCATGAGCTTTCAGGCATTTCCAGTCCAACCCTGACTAATACAAGAACAGCCTTTTTTCAAAGCTCTGGCCTTTATCCACCAAAACTTTATAACACCTGCCTGTGAAGATGGCTTCCACAAGCCTGTGTGCAATTTATCTCCATGAGCCTTTTGAGAGGCTGTGTCTAGACTCTCCATGTTCAAAGATGCTGACCATATAATGAAAGGCAGAAATATTATCTGTAGTGGGGTTAATTAACAGGGTAATGTCTTCTTTCTGTGTATTTCTTATTTTTGTCCTTCTTAATAAATATAGATTCAACACTTTGATGACTTTGGTTGTGAAATTAGAGAAGTTAGTTTCATTTTGCATTTTTAATAACTTCTAAAAAATAAGTTGATACTTTTCATCAATCTTACGTCTCTCAGTGGTTTGAGTTTCTTTCTTTTTGTATATATAAAATTCAGGTCGCTTTGGCTACGTGAAGAGCTGTGCCTGAATTAAATGACAAGATTTCCCAACAACAAGGATACTTGGAAGACACATTACGGGTGCTCTATAATCTTTGGACAATGAATTACTGGGTAAAAATATATATGAATAAGTTTCACACTATATCCATTGCAATATTAGCTATTCATTAATTATCAGCTAACACATACTGAAAAAAAATGCAACTTACAGCGAAGTATAAAGAAACGGAAACTATAGGACTGTAGTATTTTTCCCATATGACGTTAATTTTACATTATCACTACCCAATCAAATCCCTTTTCATCATGAATACATTCCAATATCCTTTTAAAAATCAACTTTCAAATTTGTTTTATCTTTTGTTTTTATGTTTAAAAAAAGAAGGTTCAGAAACTACTCACAGGCAATTAGCGAAATGAAAACCATTAGTAAAAATTTCAATTTTGTTTTCATTTCATAGTCACAATATTGAATTAAGGTTTCTAGATCCATACTAATTCATTTTTTCAGAAAATTTTTTCTTTTAATTTTTTAAATAAATGTTTTATTTTTTGAAGAGCTTTAGACTTAGAGAATTACTGTGCAGAGAGTAGACAGTTCCCATATATCCACATTCAGTTTCCCTTAGTATAACATCTTACACTAGTAGAGTGCACTTATTGTTATTATAATGATAAATTATTATTAACTAAAGTCTATGATTTATTTGGAATTTTTAGTTTTTACCTAATTAATGTCTTTCTGTTGCAGAATCTCATCTAGAATATCATACTACTATACATTACATTTAACCATTATGTCTTCTTAGGCTTTTCTTAGCTCTGACGGTTTACTCGTTCATTTTGACAAATATTCTCCATACTTGTAGATGTCTTAGGTGTTACACCAGGTAAAGTTTGGCAAATAGGTTTTACTGCATTGCCAATTTTGTTTGACCAAAGTGCTACATCTAGGTCAGTGCCGCAGATGACTCAGAATCGGTCTCACGCAGCAGGAATGTGTACGAGAACCATGTCTGCTGTTTGAATAAAAGAGAGAATGGTAGCACATGGGCCTTATGTTAATTTTACCCAAGCTGTTTAAGATATAAGTGAAATAGAAATAATTACCTTTTACATTTATAATACAATTAGGAGGCTAAAATAATGCATGCATAAAATTTCAACAATACAGCATGCCATCTCGCCCGTTCATCGAGCCCGTATTGTGTGCTGGGTACTGGGATGGATCACGGAGAAGGAAAGAAAAGCTAAACATCGACATATGAACTATGGACAGTATTTATAGGAAAGGAGCTTTTACAGAAAAGGTAATCACTGTGGAATTGATTGCAGAAAGGCTGTGTGTGCGTGTTCATTTTTTCAAAATGCAGGCCTAGAGTTAATAATAGGTAGAATTTAGAGAGCCCAAAAAGAAAGAAAAGAGCATTCCAAGCTCACATTAGTATATTAGGGATGAGGGAAGAAAGACATTTTTTCTTCCCCTAGTATATCTGATTTCTAAGGGACTTAAAAATAAGGAGGTGTTATTTGGTGTTATTCAGCAAGAAGCCAATTAACCTGGACCTTTCTTGCCCTCTGAGGCCTAAGTCACTACTTGCACCCCATTATCCCATGGTACCAATATATGGGCTTTCAGAGCTTAGGAGATAATAAAGTTTACTCCCAGCCCAGGAATTAATAGGATTGATAGAATCTTGACACTCAGTTTAAATTTGTTATAGACTTCTTTCTGCTCCAAACTATAATAATCTTGAGGCTGATTTGTGAATGCATCTTGCAGGATCAGTTTTACAATTTCAGAGTCTCACCATGGTGCTCTCCCTGCGAATGCCAAGTGCGAGAATGGGGGAAGAAAATTAATGTATTCTGAGAACTGATTTTGTGCCAGGCTCTAGGCTAGTTGTTTTTCAAACGTATCTTGTTCATCTTCACGATGGTTTGCCAGAGCATGTTGCAAACTTGAAATATTACCGGAGAAAAACTCATACACATTTTGTACCTCTTTTTCAGTAATTCCAGCGGACATAGGAGCTTGGATGTCCCAACTGTCTGACTTCCACAATTGGGGGTTGTGTTAGGCATATTAATGCCTCTCGAAGATGTCCATAACCTAATCCGCTGATCTTGTAAATAGGTTACTTTTCAAGGTAAAAGAGTTTTCTTCAGATAAAATTAAGGTTACTGACCTTGAAATAGGAAGATTATCCAGGATTATCTGGCTGAGCTCAATCTAATCATATGGACCCTTGAAAGCAGACACGCTTCTTTGGCTGCACACAGAAGTGAGACGCAGCAGTAAAGAAAAGGCAGACAGGGAGATCAGACAGGTGGGACGTGCCAGAAGGACTTGGCAGCCGTTGCTGGCTTGTGAGGTGGAAGGGGCCATAACCCAGGGAACCAGGCAGACTCTGGAAGCTGAGAATGACCCCCAGCCAACAGCTAGCAAAGAAACAGACCTGAGTTCTACAATCACATGGAAATAAATTCTGCCAGCAACCTGATTGAGTTTGGAATTGGATTTGTGCTGAGAGCCTCTCGTAAGGAACACAGCCTTGTTGACACTCAGACTTAGCCCAATGAGTCCTCTTTTTGACTTCTAACATGTTATATTGTGAGCTAATAAATGAGTGTTGTTTTAAGCCTCTCACTTGTGGTAGTTTGTTAAGGTATCCATGGAAAAATAATGCAAGGGCTCATGTCACTGACCTAGGAAGGGTATGCGATAGGATAGGGACACCTGGCTGCACCTGTGGGCCAGGGAATAAAGGAGTGAAGATATCATCCAAGGACAAAAGCAGGTGTAAACTCTTGGACATTGATAACAAAATCTAGACAAAGTTTAGATCCAAGAAGAAGCTATTAAAAACCAGGGCTAGTTTCCATATACTGCAGCCAATCCAGGGTTCACAGTGGCCTGAGCAAGGATGCTTTAGCTATGAGTACCCCGTGTTAGCTGACTCTTTTCTAATACTGCTTCACCTTACAAAGGGCATAATTGGGGATGTTGCTCTATGATGTAGGACTGAGAAGAAATAAATCTAAGTCCTGTTTTCTCTTTCAGAGTTGTGAGGACAGTCTGCAGGAACACATGTAACTGTGGGAAACCGAAGCTCTCAGTCCATGTCTGGGATGGGTTCCTTGTTGCGTGAAGGGTGAGACACAGTCATTACTCAGTAATCTGATCTGGGGCAGTAAGAGAGACAAACCTTAATGGGGAGAGTCTTCTCTCTGTTATTTACTTGTCCATGCCCCCTTGTTTTCAGGGTGCTGTTTGGTCAAAATTCCTACCATAATTCCACCTGAACCACACGAGACTGGATTAACCTTCTGCCTCATCCCTTCCTGTGTCAGAGAACTTAACACACTGCAGAATAACTGCATGTTTCTACACGCCACTCAACGAACTCAGGGAGGCTCCAGTGAATCCTTGACTCTGACAATATCCTCATCTCCTTGAGCAATGCCTGGCACATAGTAAACTCTCATTTATTTTGCAGTAAAAATGATTTACATTAGATTTTCTACCTTTTTGATTGTAAATCTTTTTTTTTTATTTCAGCATATTATGCAGGTACAGATGTTTAGGTTACGTATGTTGCCCTTGCCCCCCCTGCCCCCAAGGCTGAGCTTCAAGCATGTCCATCCCCCAGATGGTGCGCATTGCACTCTTTGTGTATGCATATGCTCATCCCATCCTCCCCCCTCCCCCCACCCGACATCCAATAATTGTTATTCTTATATGTGCACTTAAGTGTTGATCAGTTAATACCAATTTGACGGTGAGTACATGTGGTGTTTGTTTTTCCATTCTTGGGATACTTCACTTAGTAGAATGTGTTCCAGCTCTATCCAGGAGAATACAAGAGGTGCTATATCACCATTTTAGTCGATTGTGAATCTCGACAGTGATATTGCTCAGTTTCTTATGGGAATGGACTGTTGTTGGAGCATTCCAGGCCAGCGTAGGTCTGTCTGGTCAAATTTTCAGGGGCTCTATAGCTTAGGCTGGTTTTCGGTACTCCCATTTTATATGTTAAAGTGCGTGGATTAGCTTGGAATTAGAGTTACTATTAGAATATCACTACTATTAGACAAAATACAAATCTAACTTGTTGCATTGTTTATTATTCCAAAAAAAGCCAAAACACATGAATATAGGGATTAAGTCAGCACATTTTAATATACACTCATAATTGACGTTACATAATTTACATCACATAACTGACTGTATGTCTCCCTACACCTCCACCTGCTTCAATGTCCCAGAATAAGTACCTACAACTCTTAGCTCTTGTTCATAAGTCACCTTTCTGGCGATGATGGATTCAAGGCCTTAAATATTAGATCTGCCACCAGACATCCTTAGAAGCTGGGTACGCATGTCTGTTTCTACAGCACTGTTGCCAGCTACAAATTAATTGTTCACTATGAATAGAGACCATATGGACTTTAAATGCCGAGGTTTGAAATATTTTTTCCTTTCATTCTGAAAGCTTTTATTTAAAATGTGAAAGGTTCTAAATATTGCTTCATTTCCTAAGGGAAAGAAAGGGGAAGGAAAAAAGTCCTCCACAAAATGCTGCAAGAAGAAGAACAACAATAATAATCAACCTCTCCCCCAAAAAAAACAAATTTCCTTCCCAATGTGCTGTTTTAACTATCTACTCATTCGTAGACACAATTAGCAAGGAACTGGCTCTACAAGGAACTGCCCACAAAAGAAAAATAGATTTCAGTTTATTTTACGAAGTGGAGAGAAAATCTATCTTCCCAGCAATTGTAGCAGAGAAATGGACCAATTAGTTGAGGCAAAGGGAGGAGAGGGGCAAAGAAATATTCGTTGTTTTCTCTTTCAAAGGCCCAGCCTGACAATATGTGTTTTTCTTAACCAGCGGCTCTTGGATGGTAATTAGCGTAACTCAGTGCTGAGTTCTGCTCTGAGACATGGGGCCTCTCTCCTTCCCTCCATTGCTCACACATCAGCGAGAAAGAAGCACAGGCAGAGGTCAGCTCAGGCTCCACATCAGGGCAAAGCAGTAGTGGATATAAATGAGTGTTGTGCTCATTCACCATCACAGACTGCACAAAAGCCCTCGCGGACAAATGCCAAATGCCAGCACATTGACAGAAGTTTCTCCTTCCTGACAAACCTCTTGGAAATAACACACCTATTTTGGTACTTAAGAGAGAATAAAACAAAGATGGGAAAGAAAATCCATTAAGAGCAATTTTGGTGAAGCTATATAAATTCTAGTGCAGCTTCGGGGTCATGGAAAGATATTCCTACCAGTCACCTGGGACGCCCTGGGCAAAGCAACTGTCTTTTGTGCTGAAATGTTGAAACTCATGAAGTACCATTGAATGCCACAAGTTGTCCTGGACTTTATGACTATTTCCTCTAGATTTCCATTCTCATGACACTCTTGCCTCTTTAAAACAACAAAAGCAAACCAAGTGCATGCAATGGCTTGTCTATTTCCTCTAGGGTTGGATCTCTTGCTCCAGAACTCTTTCAATGCTTCATAGTCAAGAATTCTATTATTGACAATGTCTTTCTCCGTATCACCATAGGGCCACTAAACTGGACCCTTATCTGGCCAAAGCATTTACTACAGCCACTGTCTTCGGATGGTGTGGATAAGAGAGGCAGAGACCCACATGAGAAATGTTTTCTATCCCCAACCATAGCAGGAAGGGTGTGCAAGGTAAGGCTCGCTCCTGTTAGTTTGTGACTATACGCGCGATACCCATCACACTTGCTGAATTTACCTCTCTCTCCCTTGTCTCTCCCTACGTGTGTATGCGTGTATACACACATATGTGTACTGGTTGCCACCTTATACATGCACTGTGCTGGGTTCTAGGGATACATCAGTAGACAAGACAACCACACCCATGGAGCTGATAAACTAGCAGGGCAGATGACAATTAGAAAAAAGAATTTGGTGAAAGTATGTGCTATAAAGGATTATTCCAGAGGGCCCCTATTCGAGTGTAAGTGTTAGGAAAATTCTCCAAGAAGAAATTAAATTTAAGCAATGGATAGCTTGGAGCTGTCCAGCAGAAGGGGAGTAGGGTAGAGGAAGAAAAAGTTTCAAGAAGAGACATGGCTGGAAAATGGGAAGGCAGGAAACTAGAAAAATGCTCTGTGTAAAAAATTAAAAGAAGTCCAATATGTTCCTCTCTGAAAGCAAGAAGCTTTGAGTTGCAATAATTATTCCACTAACTACATAATTCTTGAGACTGGTAGATGTTGAATAAATAAATATTTTTTGAATGATAGAGTATATTAGTTATCTATCACTGTGTAACAAATTATCCTAAAATGTAGTGGCTTAAAACAACAATCATCTAATATCTCACACACTTTATAGGGTGAAGAATGCAGCTCCACTGGGTGGTTCTGGCTCAAAGTCTCTCCTGAGCTGTGGTGAAGCAGGTGGCCAGGGCCATCTTTTCTGCATGTTCTGAGTGCTTACCTACCCTGGAGGATCTTCTCCCAAGGTTGCTCCTGTGGCTGTTGCCAAGATGCCTGACTTTCTTTCTGGATGTTGGTTGGAGGCCTTGTTCCTCATGACCTAGGCTCCATCGTCGGAGAGCTCATGACATGGCAGCTGGCTGCCCCAAAAGCAAATGATGAAAAAGACACACACACACACACACACACACACACACACACACAGAAACAGAAGGGGAGACATACATGCACAAATGATGCAAGGGTTTCTATAGCCTAGTCTCAGAACTCACATACCATGATTTCTGCCATATCCTATTTGTCACACAGATGAACCCTGATACAGTATCAGCTGTTTGCACAGGAGCATGAATCCCAGCAGTCAGAGATCGCTGGGGATCCTCCTCGGGGTCAGTACCGTAAGGAGTGACTAGTAAAAGCAACAAGAATAATTGCAGTAGAAGTAACAAAACCTAGAAAGTTAATAATCATATATTTTGGGGTGTCCCTGCTCTTCAACATTCAATGTCTAAGTATTATCTGTCAAATTGTGGGCTGCATTCAGAACTTGGTCTCCAAAGCTCTGTCCCCAAGCGATCATCCCATGACTGTCTTGAACTTTTCCCACACAAACCAGACGGGTCAGGGTGCTCTCTGTTCCCAGATCCCCAGCTTTGATATTTTGCCTTGACAGTTTTCTCTTCCTGGAGGGTCCATACTTCTTTGCCCTGAGCTATACCTGTCCAATTCTAACACAGTTCAAATCTGGTTTGTTTCACAGACACTTTCTGGTTCCATCTCCAGTCCATAAAAGTGAGTCTCAACTTATTCCCTGAAGCATTTTGCATCTTTTCTCTCGTATTTATTCTTTGTTTCACATGATTGTTTGTATACTTGTTATAGTCCCCTTATTTTAACTTTCCTGAATCAGCAGGCTTTTGTCACACTTTCTGGCACTCATGCAGCACTCAGGGCTGTGTTTCATGCTTAAACTTGCCATTATCTGATTATCTCTTTCCTGTTCTCCATATAACTTTGGACATTAACCTACACCTTATAACTTGTTGTTGGTTAGGGCTTGGTTTTCCCTTACAACATAGAAATAATCCACATATGGAGTCTAATTCTTGCCCTTTAAATGGATCAGTCACCTGCATGGGATACTCCACCGGAAACAGGAAAACCCAATTGTTTCTTTATTCTGCCCAGCTCTCTGCCTGGAATCACATGGCAATTCCTTGTCTCTTGATTTCAACTCCCTGGACCTCTTAGATACAAGGGAGACTTGAATGCCCACTCGGGTCCTGTGGCCACTTGTGCCCTCATCTCACGACCCTCTGTTGGAGATGCTCTTCTGACTTCACCTTTGACACACTCTCTAACAATCCCAGAACCCATGCCTCTCCACACTAGAGCAGTGGGAAGAGATTTCAACTTCAGGTTCCTGGAATTTCCACAGACTGGTCTACCCATGCCTAGTAGTTGAGGCAAATAATACTGTAAATATGTGTATCATGCTTTGAAGTTTATAAAGCTCACCCACAGACATCACTTCATCTGATTCACAAAAAAGCACAGTGTATTTGGCATTTCCCTATCCTCATTTTTTATTTCTATCTAGAACGCAAGGTCATAAAGTCTATGTGACTTGCCAAATATCACAGAATTACCCAATGGTGAAATCAGGTGTTACTACTAGGTTTTCTGCCCCTAAGTCAGTGTTATACAACCATAACTCTATAGTCACTGGACCTTAAGATTCTCACATCCATGGGGCAAGTTTGCTTATTGCCCTCCCTATATACTACACATCACCCTAACCGAATAGCCCAGAGTTGTCTATTTTAATGGTTCTTTGCTCACATATGTCATTGGTCAGTAAAGAATAGAGATAAACTTAAGACAGGCACATAATAATAACACAAGGTCTCACTGAGGCTAGGTTAGCACAGGAGTGAGGAGGTATATCCCATAGCTTAAGCTAGTT
>CAUYSK010104078.1:0-11416 GCA_963575035.1 Avahi laniger
CCCAGCTACTTGGGAGGCTGAGACAGTAGGATTGCTGGAGCCCAGGAGTTTGAGGTTGCTGTGAGCTAGGCTGATGCCACGGCACTCGCCCCAGGCAAGAGAGTGAGACTCTGTCTCAAAAAAAAAAAAAAAAAAAAAAAATCTATTTATTTATTTTGTCTGTATTTTAGCCATGAACAATGAGCTGGACCTTTGCCCATTTTTAACTGTGTTGTCTGTTTTCTTTCTTGCTCTGTCCCCCAGGTCGAGTGCAATGGCATCATCACAACTCACTGCAACCTCAAACTCCTGGGCTCAAGCAATCCTCCTGCCTCAGCCTCCTGAATAGCTGGGACTACAGGTACATGCCACTATGCCCAGCTAATTTTTTCTATTTTTTTAATAGAGATGGGGTCTCGCTCTTGCTCAGGCTGGTCTAAAAATCCTGACCTCAAGTAATCCTCCTGCCTTTGCCTCCCAGAGTTGGGTTGTCCTTTTATTGTTGAGTTGTAAGAATTCTTTATATATTCTTGATACTAGAGCCTGATAAAATATATGCTTTGCAAATTTTTTTCCCATTCTGTGGGTTGTCTTTTTACCTTCTTGATACTGTCCTTTGATGCATAAAAGTTTTTAATGTTGACAAGGTCCAATTTATTTTTCTTTTGGTTGCTGTGCTTTGGTGACGAATCTAAGAAATCAAGGTCATGAAGACTTACACATTTATGTTTTCTTCTAAGGGTTTTATAGTTTTAGCTCTTACACTTAGATATTTGATCCATTTCAATTTATCTTACTTCTCTGAACTAGTTTCATCTTCTAAAAAAATGTTGAGGCAAGTACAGTCTTAGAATTGTTATGATGATTAAATGCAAAAGTATAAGGACTCTTATGTTGATTGCCTGGGTTTAAATCCCAGTGAATGAACTTGGCCTCTGCCTCTGGAAAATGGGAATAGTAGCACCATCCTGGGATGGCCATGCTTGAAGCTCGGACTTGGGGGCGGGGGGAAGACAACATATGTAACCTAAACATCTGTACCCCCATAATATGCTGAAATAAAAAAAAATGGGAATAGTAGTAACTACTTTAAGGTTATGATTAGAAGAAATACTGGCAGAGTACATGGTCCATAATTAGCAATTACTACCTTTTCATGCTATATTGATCAAGATGGAAAAAGATCTAAGACATGCCATAGAATGATAAGTCAGGCTACATGCTATAATACATAGCTCCATTTAATTACGTTATATACAAGAATAGACTATTTAGGATATTTACAACCACATCATTAGTTATCTTACAATGACAGAATTCTGACTTCACTTTTCTTGCTTAGATTCATGAGGGAACATATTTTGTTGCTTAAAATTCTTCAATAAGGGCCTGAGATCAGCAACACAACAGTAGGAATGAACACACCTAGCTCCCAGATCTTGGTTTCTGAATACCATTCTCCACTAAAATGAAGTAGACCTCCTTAGAAAAAAATGGCCAATTCAAGGACTAGGCAGGGAAAGTACAAGATAAGCCTTCAATACCTTTTTGTACCAGAAAAAAAAGAAAGAAAGCACTCAAATAATAATGGGGACATAGCAAAAAGACACAGAAGGTAGTTGAAGGGTGTCCCGTTGGCCAAGTCTGGGACAATCTGAGCATCGATAAATAGTCTGTTACCATCACTATATCCCATTAAAATAGGAATACCTGAGTCCCTTTTGATATAAACAAATGAATACATTGAAAGTTAGATGCAGAATTTGATGCTTACATAGTACAAAGTACTGACCTAGAAAATAATTAACGCGAAGGGAAAAATAACAATGTTACACAGAGAAGCCTGACTGTACCACCTTATTCAAATAGTCAAAGTAAAAAAAACAGTAATGTGACAAGTCAAACTTGTATGTAATTTTGCAATGACAATCTATATTTATCATATCCCTGCCAAAGATATACAACCTGAATCGAAGAAAGAAATAATTCCAAATTGAGGGACAGCAAACAAAATCACTAGCTTATAATCTTAAGAACAGTCAAGGCCGTGAAAGTCAAAGAAAGGCTGAGGAACTGCTCCGGATTGGACTAAGGAGACATACAATTCAATAGACATTGATTCTGACCTAGAGCTACATCCTTCCCAGCAAGAAAAATGTGCCCCGAAAATACCACTGACCTATTGACAGTGCAGCAAGGCAATGATGTACTGCCCTCCCTTGTCACCAGGCAGACATCGCTAATCAGCTGGACAGCTCTGCAGGCAGGCGCTACCATTCCGCTGGCGCCGGCATCAGAACGGAAACCTTCTAATCCCTGACCTCCACCCTTGCGGAATCCTGGCTCCTGACCTAGAGGACAGAGGCCGCCCGCAGGGCCAGCTCTCGGCCAAGGCCCACGTGGCTGGGCTGTGCAGAGCGCGGCCCGCGCTCACCTTGCGGAGGAGGTCCTCAAGACTGAGCGCCGTGACGCCCCTGCGCACGCTCCGGTCCGCAGTGCTTACTCGGCAGGGCCGGGCCCTGGGGGCTTCCCGGCCGGGATCCGACAGCAGCTGCTGGGTCACCGCTGAGGCGCTCACTGCCACGTGCCTGGGGGTGGTTGGAGCATCAGGATGAGCTGCCAGCAGCTCCCAGCCCCCACCCCACCAGCGCAACCACGCCTGCACCCCGCAGACCGGGTTCCCTGCAGACCTCCTCCCACGCCGCCCGCCAAGCCTGCTCTGGATGGTCTCACTCAAAATCCTGCCAGAGCATCGCAGACTTCGATGGGCATATTAGTCGCCTGGGGGTCTCGTCCAAATGCAGGCTCCGATTCGGTAGGTCTGGGGGAGGCCTGAGAGTCCGTATGACTAACAGGTTCCCAGGTGATGTTGATGCTGCGGGTTCCTGGACCACGGGGAGTAAGCAGCAAGGAGACAAACGACCGCACACTCCCCCAGTTACCGCCTCTCGCGGCCTGAGAAGTGGGATGAAGTGGCGGAAGCCTGAAACCAATGCACGGTGTTTTCGAGCTCTGAACCAAAGAAGTAGAGAGAACCTGGATTTTGGAGTCAGGCAGGCCCAGGTCTGAATCTTGGCTCTGCTGTGGATTTGCTAGGTGACTAAGAGCACCCGCTCTGTGCCTCAGTTTCCTTATCTATTAAGTTGGTTTAATAATCTCCTCAGAGTTGTTGTGGGGCTTAAATGGGATCAGGAATGAAGGCACCAAGTACAGTGTCTACCTGTCTCTACCCGGCGTATGGCGGCGGGTGGAGGTGAGAGCACTGATGCCACCTGGGGGCTTGTTGGAACTGCAAAGTCAGGTCCCACGCCAGACCTTCGCATCAGAACATGCATTGGAACAAAATCCCCACGTGACTTACATACCCACCGAAGTTTGAGAAGGCCTGGCCTACAGCTCATAGGTGGCTCTGCTTCCCTTCTGCCCTCGGGCTCTCCTCACCTGGACAGGGACTTGGGGTAGAGAAGGCTGAGGGACTTCATGGCATATTCCATCCTCGTCAGCTGGACTAAATTGGACCTGGGAAGGAAGCAGAAACAGCCCGTCAGGGTGGGGTGGGAGGCTTCCCCTCTCTCTCATCAGGGGACACAGGGCAGCCCAACCCCAACCCAACAAGCCTGTACCCTGGTGTCCTATCCCAGCTCACACACACCCCCCTGAGCCCTCCTTCTCCTGCGCGTGCCCATGCACGCCAACCGTGACCCGACTGGAGACCCCGGCCCCACCCCACTCAGCAGCTGCTCCTCCCTCCCCAGCCCCGCTCTCCATGCTGCGCTCCCCCTGACTCTGGGCACACGGAACAGGTATCCCAAGTCGGGGCTGAAAAGGCCCTGCCTGATTCCTTCCTGTCCCTGGGGGCAGAGTCCACTTTGCGCTGGCAGAGCTGAGTCATGCCGCCTCACTCTTCTGGGGACCGTTACCTCTCCTCTAGTCCAGAGACCTCACAGGCAGGCAGCCTGGCCTGAGCCTGCTTTCTCCCATGGGTCCTTGAGCAATCTGTGCCCCTCCCTGAGACTTCCCACTGGCCAAGAGAACTTTCTGCGATGATGTTCTGTGTTTGTCCTCTCAGTATCACAGCCATTAGGCCAAGTGGCTGTTGAGCACTTGAAATGTGGCTAGCGTGACTAAGGAGCTGGACTTTTAATTTTATTGAATTTTTTTTGTTTTTGAGACAGGGTCTCAGTTTGTTGCCCAGGCTAAAGTACAGTGATGTCCTCATAGCTCACTGCAGCCTCAAACTCCTGGGCTCAAGTGATCCTCCTGCCTCCGCCTCCTGAGTAGCTGGGACTACAGACCTGCACCACCATGCCCAGCTAATTTTTTTCTATTTTTGTAGAGATGGGGTCTCGCTCTTGCTCAGGCTGGTCTCGAACTCCTGGCCTGAAGCAGTCCTCTTGCCTTGGTCTCCCAAAGTGCTAGGATTACAGGCGTGAGCCACCACACCTGGTCTAATTATTATTTTTTTATTTTTTGTCTTGCTGGGTCTTGCTATGTTGCCCAGGCTGGTTTCAAATTCTTGGCCTCAAGCTATCCTCTCAATCTCAGCCTCCCAAAGTGCTGGGATTACAGGCATGAACCACCACACCTGGCAAATTTTACTGAATTTTAATTAATTTAAATTTAAATAGCCACTGTGCCTTGTGGCTCCTGGCACCCATATCGGCAGCACAGGTCTAGGCAGATAGCCTTGGGCTCACCTGCCACGACTCTTTCCCCTAAAGCTCTGCGCTTCAGCTCTTGAAGGCTCTAAGCCTTTGCACAGGTAGTTCCCTCCACCAGTGATGCCTTTCTCTGACCCAGGGCTAAACTTTTGCAGCCTTGAAACCCGTTTCACTGGGTTCCACTTTTGGAAAGCCTTCTTAGACAGCTCACAGAATTATTACCCCATCATCCCGTCCTTCCTAGCTGAGTGTGCCTCAGTGTCTGTTTCTGCTCTAGCCTCGATCCCTGGGTGCCTGGCCTTGAGATGCTCTCCCTGTTCCCAGCCCCCAGCACAGAGAGGGCCTGGCACAGAGCAAGGGGCATGAGGAGCAGGCATCGAACAAAAGCCTCTTCACCGGTTGGGTAAAGTCTCTCTTTCCTTCTAACAACTCGAGGGCTTTGCAGACCAGGCCCCGCAGAGGCAGAAAGCCCTCTTCCCCACTTAGCACTACCTGAGCCTGCTCGCTTCGGCCTTGCTCTCTTTCTACCCCGGCAAAACTTCGCCAAGCCCCACCTCACCGGCTCCCCGGGAGCAAAAAACAACAGACTCCTTACCTCCCCTTCACAGCCTCGTCGATTCACTGCCCAGCTCAACCCAGCTCTCCCTTCATTTTATTTCCAGCTCCCATGAAGCCCCTCCCCTGGCCTTCAGCCGCAGCTGGGGAAAAGAGCTCCGGAGCGAGTTTCAGCTCTCACCGCAGGAACTGCAAGCCAGCCTGACTTCCAGAAAAGGCCTGAAAGGAGGGGAGAAGGCATGTTTCGAAAGCTTGAGAAAAGGTTATGGCCCAGGACACGATAGCAGGCACAGAGGGCACAGAAAGCAGGCAGATGCGGGGTGTGGTCCTAGCTCCACTGCCTGTGGGCTGTTCGCACCTGGGCAAGGCACCTCGCTTCTGTGAGCCCCAGCGTCTCTCATCCGTGTAACAGGGTGACGATCCCTGCTTTATAGGGCAGGGGTAAGGATTAGATAATAAAAGGAAAGGCTTTGTGATATAGACACTCGATAGATGAAAGTGATTATTGGTATTATTAATAACGTATTGAATAATAGCAGAGACTAAGACCGGCTGAAATGTGGAGTGTAAGGTCTGGCTGGTCTGAGTGCAGTGGCGCTTGCTACTAATTGATCGCAGTCAGCCACAGATGTCTTTGTTCCTTTTCCACTCCCACTGCTTCACTTGGCTGGCCTACAAAAAAGAAAAGAAAAAGAAAAACAAGAGTGTAAGATCTATGACCCAGCAATTCTACTTCTATATGCATATATATAGTATATGTATTTGTGTATATATATAAATAATACAGAGCTGGGCACGGTGGCATACCTGTAGTCCCAGCTGCGTGGGACCCTGAGGTATTAATAAAAGAATCTCTTGAGCCTATGCAGTTCGAGTCTAACCTTGGCAATACAGAAAGATCCCCTATCTCTAAAACAAACAAACAAAAACATATTTATTATATGTACATATATATATATACACACACCCCCCCAAGAGAAATGAAACAATATGTCTAGGCCATGTACTCATTCTAGGATCATGCCTGTAATCCTGGCACTTTGGGAGGTTGAGGTGGGAGGATCATTTGAAGCCAGAAGTTCGAGACAAGCCTGGGCAATGTAGGAAGACCCTGTTCCTACAAAAATTTTTTTTAAAAATTAAGCATGGGCCGGGCGGGGTGGCTCACGCTTGTAATCCTAGCACTATGGGAGGCCGAGGCAGGTGGATCGTTTGAGCTCAGGAGTTCGAGACCAGCCTGAGCAAGAGTGAGACCCCGTCTCTACTAAAAAAAAAAATAGAAATTAGCTGGACAACTAAAAATATATAGAAAAATTAGCTGGGCATGGTGGCACATGCCTGTAGTCCCAGCTACTTGGGAGGCTGAGGCAGTAGGATCCCTTGAGCCCAGGAGTTTGAGGTTGCTGTGAGCTGACGCCACGGCACTCTAGCCCAGGCAAGAGAGTGACACTCCGTCTCAAAAAAAAAAAAAAAAAAAAATTAGGCATGGTGGCATGTGCCTGTAGTCCCAATTACTTGGGAGGCCAAGGCAGGATGATTGCTTGAGCCCAATTAGTTGGAGGCTGCAGTGAGCTAGATCACGACGCTGTACTCCAACCTGGGTGACAGAGCGAGACCCTATCTCTAAAAAAAAAAAAAAAAAAAAAATTTCTACACAGAAATTTGTACATGAATATTCATAGCATTATTCATAATAGCCAAAAGGTAGAAACAACACGAACGATCATCAATTGATGAATGGATTAAAAAATGTGGTATATCCATAAATGAGATATTATTTGTCAATAAAAAGGATATATGCTACTACATGAAGGAAGCTTGAAAACATTATGCAAAGTGGCAGAAGCCAGTCACAAAAGATCATCTATGTATTATATAATCCACTTGTATGAAATGTCCAGAATAAGCAAATCTATAAAGACAGAAAACAAATTAGCGGTTGCTTAGGGCTGAGAGTGGGGAGTGGGAGAGGAATGGGGAGTCACCGCTAATGAGTACAGGGTTTCTTTTAGGGGAAACAAAATTTTCTAGCCTATTATAATAATCACAACCTATTAATATTTTTGGTGATGGCTGCACAATCCTGTACATATACTAAAAATCATTGACTTGTACACTTGAGTGGGTGAATTGTATGGTATATGAATTATACCTCAATAAAGCTGGTTTTTTTGCTTTTGGGGCCTGGGTCTTGCTCTGTCACCCAGGCTAGAGTGCAGTGGTGTGACCATAGCTCACTGCAGCCTCAAACTCCTGGGCTCAAGCTATCCTTCTTCCTCAGCCTCCCAGCTACCAGCTATTTTTAAAAGTTTTTTTGTAGATGT
Source organism: Avahi laniger (assembly GCA_963575035.1). NCBI lineage: Eukaryota > Metazoa > Chordata > Mammalia > Primates > Indriidae > Avahi > Avahi laniger. The sequence continues at coordinate 7,520 of CAUYSK010104078.1, forward strand.
GGGTCTCATCACTATGTTGCCCGGACTGGTTTTGAATTCCTGGCCTCAAGGATTCTCTTGCCTCAACCTTGCAAAGTGCTGAGATTACAGGCATGAGCCACTGTGCCAGCTTTTTAAAAAAGAGTTTAACCTCATCTTTCTTTGAGCACAAGGTTTTTCATACTTTAGTGTATCAGAATCTCCTGGAGGGTTTGTTAAAATTCAGATTGCTGGGCCCCACCCAGAGTTTTTGACTCAGTATGTCTGGGGTGGGGCCTAAGAATTTGCATTTATAAAGCATCCCTTGTGATGGGGACGCTGTGGACGCTCAGGGAGCCCACTTTGAGAAACAGCAGTCTGGTGTGTGAGCTAACTTCTCTAAGCTTCAGTTTGATCTGATGGATGGGGATAAAAATAGCTCCTACTCCATTAGGTTTTCATGACGATTAAATGACACGATCATGAAATTTACTTGTTATGGAGCCTAGTTCATCCTCAGAGGTCAATAAATAGCAATTATTATTATTATTATTATTCAAATCTAAACCCTTCCCCGAAGGAGCTCTCAGGCAACCATCATTCATGCATTCAGCAGATATTACACACTACGTGCCCGCTCTCCACACTTCAAGGAGCTGACATTCCTGGGGGAGGAGGGAACTCAGACCATGGACAAATATGCAAATAAACAAAATAATTTCAGATAATAATGTTCTGGGGAAAAAACAAGGTCATATGATAGCAAATGGCTGGAGCATTAGATCGGCCTATGGGTTCAGGAAAGGCCTCCACGGAGGTGAGCTTCGAGCTAAATCCTGACTGGTGAAAAGCCGACCTTCTGAAGTCCTGAGGAGCCCCCGTCAGGGCAAAGGAAACATCAGTGCAAAGGATCTGAGAAGGGAATGAGCAGGAGGGAGAGGAGACAGGGACTTGAGGGCAGACCAAGAGCCAGGAGAAAAGTGCAAGCAAAGCACTTCAGGAAGGAAGTTCTGGGGAATGTCTCTGGACATTCACGCCTCAGACACTTATTGAACATCCTTAGGGTGCTTGGCATCCCGTGACAGATAAGCCAACGGGTGACTCAGAAGCAGTGTGGCCTCAAGAAACCCTGAATGCAAGCGCAGAAAGCAGACACAGAAAAGACAAAGATAGCCACACGCTAAAGCCAGAGAGCATTCGCCTGGCGGTGGGGGGCGAACCTGAGGGTTCTTCACGGTGCCCAGAAAGAGGACAGTTTGGCTCAACTGGGATTTATTCATTCAACAAACATTTCTTGAACTTTTACACTGTGCCAGGCACTATGAGCTGCTGGGGACACAGATGACTCAGTTCTTGTTCCTGCCATTGAGGAATTTACGTTCTAGTGAGGGAGGCAATGTCTGAGCATGGTTCTCAAAATCTGTAGCACATGAAAATTATCCAAGACATCTTTGGGAAGGACTCTATAACTAAAATTGAGAAGCCGTAAAAGAAAAGATTGATACATTTAATACATTAAAAAAATATTCAGGGGGAGGGGCGCAAGGGCAACATACGTAACCTAAACATCTGTACCCCCATAATATGCTGAAATAAAAAAAATATATATTCTGCATGTTAAACTTGTAACACCATGAGCAAAGTCAAAAGGCATACAATAAATATGGAAAATAATGTATATTGTAACTAATATTACAGACAAGAAGCCAATCTCTCTCTTTCTCTTTCATTCCATCCTCCCCCAACCTATATATAAATTAAGAAGACAAACAACATAATAGAAAAATGAACAAATGGCTGGCACAGTGGCTCAGGCCTGTAATCCCAGCACTATGGGAGGCCAAGGGAGGAGGATCCCTTGAACCCAGGGGTTCAAGGTTATAATGAGCTTTGATTGTACCACTGCATTCCAGCTTGGATAATGGAGTGAGACCCTATCTCTAAAAAAAAAAAAAAAGAAACAAAAAGGTGCAAAGAATATGAACAGAGTCCGAGAAAATGACATACAGATGGCTCTTAAACATATTAAGAGATGCTTAATCTCACTTTTATTTATTCATTTTTATTTTATTTATTTATTTTTAGAGATGGGGTCTAGCTATGTTGCCCCGGCTGGAGTACAGTGGCTATTTACAGGCACGGTGATAGCATACTATAACCTCAAAGTCTTGGCCTCAAGCCCTCTTTCTGCCTCAGCCTCCTGAGTAGCTGAGACTACAAGTATGTGCCACCATGCCTGGCTTCACTTATCGGATAGAAATGTAATTTTTTTTTTTGAAACACGGTCTTGCTCTATTGCCTGTGCTTGAGTGCCGTGGCCTCATAACAGCTCACTGCAACCTCTAATTCCCAGACTCAAGTGATCCTCCTGCCTCAGCCTCGTAAAGTGCTAGGAGTACAGGCCTGAGTCACCGTGCCAGGCCAGAAAATGCAATTTAAAACTACATTGAGATGCCATTCTTCACCCATCAGACTAGCGAATTGTTGCTAAAGCTGTGGGAAAACAGGGAATCTCATACTCGTACATTGCTGGTGAGAATATAATTGATATAACCACCATGAAAGTCATTTTGGCAAGGTCTATCAAAATTATAAACACATTTTTTGACCCAGCAATACCACCGCCGGGATTCCACGCTATATGTTTATTTTCTCATGAGTGAAATTATATATGTATGAAGTTATTCACTGAAGCTATGTTTGTAGTAGCAAAATATTGGAAATATTGGAAACAACACAAATGTACTACAAGGGGATAGCTTAAATAAATTCTGTTATATTCATATAATGGAATAGTCCTAGGAATCTATAGGAAAAAAAAGTGAGGACGCTTTTTATATACTGATCCAGAGAAAATCCCCCAGATATATTAAGTCAAAACAAAAACCGAGGTCATTTTTTTTTTTTTTGAGATAAAGTCTCACTTTGCAGTTAGAGCGCATGGCTTCATCATAGTCCACTGCAATCTCAAACTCTTGGGATCAAGCTATCCTCTTGCCTCAGCCTCCCGACTAGCTGGGACTACAGGCAAGAGCCACCATGCCTACCCACACCTGCTAATTTTTCAATTTTTTGCAGAGATGGGGTCTTGCTCTTGCTCAGGCTGGTCTCGAACTCCTGAGCTCAAACAATCTGCCCACCTCAGCCTCCCAGAGTGCTAGGATTACAGGCATGAGACACCGCGCCAGGCCTTATTAATTTTTTTGAGACAAAGTCTGGCTCTGTTGCCCGGGCTGGAGTGCCGTGGCGTCAGCCTAGCTCACAGCAACCTCAAACTCCTGGGATCAAGCGATCCTCCTGCCTCAGCCTCCCGACTAGCTGGGACTACAGGCCATGCCTACCACACCTGCTAATTTTTCAATTTTTTGCAGAGATGGGGTCTTGCTCTTGCTCAGGATGGTCTCAAACTCCTGGCCTAAAGCGATCCTCCCACCTTGGCCTCCCAAAGTGCCAGGATTACAGAGGTGAGCCACCATGCCTGGCCTTTTTCCCTTTTTTTTAAAAAAAAACAGAGTGCTGAGGCAGGAGGATCACTTGAGCCCAGGAGTTTGAGGTTGCAGTGAGCTATGATGACGCCACTGCACTCTACTCAGGGCGACAGAGTGAGATCCTGTCCCAAACAGACAAACAAAATAAAGAGTCTCACTCAGTCGCCCAAACTGTTCTTGAACTCCTGGCCTCAAGCGATCCTAAATAGTGTGTATAATATGTTGCTTTCTGTGTCTTTTTAAAATTTGTATAAATTTGGAGGGTACAAGTGCAGTTTTGTTGCATGGAAATAAATGAAAGTGTCCAGCTATTGTTTTTTTTTTTTTTTTTTTTTGAGACAGAGTCTCACTCTCTTGCCTGGAGCGAGTGCCGTGGCGTCAGCCTCGCTCACAGCAACCTCAAACTCCTGGACTCAAGCAATCCTACTGTCTCAGCCTCCCAAGTAGCTGG
>CAUYSK010104080.1:0-14149 GCA_963575035.1 Avahi laniger
GGGCCAGTCGTGAGACAGAACTCTAAATTCCCAGATCATTCCTCTACTCTCTGCTATAACTGGTATGATTTGGATGAATCCTGACAGCAGGGTTCTACCATTGGATCAAGAGGATGAAAAAGGGCTGGGCGCGGTGGCTCATGCCTGTAATCCTAGCTCTATGGGAGGCCGAGGCGGGCGGATTGTTTGAGCTCAGGAGTTCGGAATCAGCCTGAGCAAGAGTGAGACCCCGTCTCTACTAAAAATAGAAAAAAATTAATTGGACAACTAAAAATATATAGAAAAAATTAGCCGGGCATGGTGGCACATGCCTGTTGTCCCAGCTACTCGGGAGGCTGAGGCAGAAGGATTGCTCGAGCCCAGGAGTTTGAGGTTGCTGTGAGCTAGGCTAACGCCACGGCACTCAGTCTAGCCTGGGCAAAAAGAGTGAGACTCTGTCTCAAAAAAAAAAAAGGATGAAAAAATGTCATCCCTACCTTGTAATATACACACTGCTAGACTTGACCAGTTTAGAACAGACTTAGGTGTTATTAACACGGAGTGGGCTTGCTTCTGCTGTGACTTTCAGTGTCAATGGATTTTGCATGTGCTTACTGACTCATCTTTCAAAAAGCCTCAGAAACTTGAAGTGATTGCTAGTGGGTTACATATCCAAATTACACCTTATATGTGAAAAGAGGTAACTACCTGGGGTACTTCTTGGGAAGGTCAAGAAGAATTTAATCTACATCTAGTGGCTGCTCTTACAAAAGTCTAAAGTTCTGGCAAAGCTGTTGGTGTACCCTGAGCCAGGCAAAGTTGTGACCAGCGAGAAGTACAGAATGTGTGTCCTACTTGCAAGCTGTTGGTCTTCTACCAGGTCACGGGGAGGGAGCTTCTCTGCTCCCCTGTCTTCACAGCTACAAATTCAGTAGTTGTCATCCTCAGAGTAGGAAGGAACTCAGCCGATCTGCCTGTGATGGTTTGAATATTTGTCCTCTTCAGAACTCATGTGGAACTCAGTAATGGTATTGGAAAGTGGGGCCTGTAAGAGGTAATTAGACCATGAGTGGGTTTAATGCTTTTGAAAAAGAACTTTCAGGGGTGGTTTCTCTCTCCCCCTCTCTCTCTGTCTCTGTTTTTCTTTGCCCTCTTCTCTTCTGCCATTGAGAAACAGCGTCTCCCTTCACTCCCCTGGAGAATGTAGTGGTTGAGGTACTGTCTTGGAAGCTGAGATTGGGCTCTAACCAGGCACCAAATCTGCCGGTGCCTTGATCTTGGACTTCTCAGCCTCCAGAACTGTGGGAGATAAATTTCAGTTCTTTATACATTACCCAGTCTCAGCTATTCTGTCATCACAGCACAAAATGAACTAAGACACTGCCTCATTCCTCTTCAGCTCCTCCTAGGACCCAATATACTGCCTGGAGCTGCCCTTCCTGCCTGTGGGGGATGGGAGGGCCCACTAATCTCTCCGCATCTGACTCTTTTTTGGTCCTTACTTGGGAGTCTCAGCAGTCAGTCCCTAAGCTTCTATCTGACATGGGGAGTCAATCCTTTTGCTTTCTCTCTCTCTGGCTACCAGCAGAGCCCGAGCCTCACACCTCCTCCTGTCTTCCCTGTATACTGCTCCCAAGCAGCAGCTCCATGCTACTTGGAGAAGTGATTAGTGTAGTCATCCCTTTGTATTCATGGGGGATTGGTTCCAGGGCTTCCCAAGGATACCAAAATCCACAGATGCTCAAGTCCCTTACACAAAATGGCATCGTATGTGCGTATGACCAAACATATATCATCCTGTATACTTTAAATCGTCTCTAGATTACATCTAATACCTAATACAATGTAAATACTATGTAAATTGTTATGCTGTATTGTTTAGGCAATAATGAAAAGAAAAAATCTGTACATGTTCAATACAGCTACGGCCATCCATTGTTTTTCTTGAATATTTTCGACTTGCACTTGGTTGAATCCACAGATGCAGAACCCATGGATACTGAGGGCTGACTGTAACTGGATTTGAATTGGGAGAGGAAAGCTGTATTAGGCTTTTATGCTATCATTGTCCAGCTTGGGAGAATCAAGGGGAAATACCACACACTCAAATGTAGAATTTCGGTACAGGACTTTGGGTGAAAAGGATGTGGATTACCAACATAATAACTGAAAGAAACGACTTCTTAGAGAAGATTGGAATGTCTTTGTCTGCCTTCTTTTGGTTTTGTAACTTGAGACATGGAGAAGCATTTTGGTGAAGGAGGGAGCCAGAAAAGGGAAGAAGAGGAAAGAGCTGTGTGATCACTATCTGATCCAGTTTGAACCCCACTGGTTAAGTGGACAATAGCAAAAAGCTGACTCAACCATTTAAGAGAGATTTTGTGAGATACTGGCAACACATAGAACTTCTTTTTTTTTTTTTTTAAAGGGCTGAATTATGACTTTTAAGGACCCTAGCTTGGGCCCCTTTCCTCCATAAAAAAATATTTAAAATGATGTTTTACAATGGCATTGGTATAAAGGTGAATATATTCATATTACATATTAAGGCATTTTCTTTGACCCTAAGGTTCATTTTTTCTTCTGATCTTAAAAGAAATTAAAACCATTATATAGGCCTCTAAAAGTATTGTGGGCCCTAGGTGCGGTGCTGCTGCACCTAACGGATAAGTTAGCCCAGGTTTTAGGGCTCTGGCACAGAATGAGTTAGGAAGGAGGACCTTCTTCCAGCTTCTTCGTGAAATTCAGGTCTACTCTGATATCCTCATAATAAAAAGCTTCAAGAAGATCCAGAGATAGCACACGTGGCGTGGACTTTGGCATTCCCACGATGGGTGGTGGCAGAGATAAGGCTCCTTGAGGTGGTTCTGAGGCCAACACACATGAACAAGTGGGAGCTAAAGCAGGAGAGGATGATCAGGATGGGCAATTTACGATGGCTGGGGTGACAGACCGAGTCTTTCATATTTTGAGAAATTAAGCAAGGCATTTTCCTCCTGCAAGTCCTTATGTCTTTCCCTTCCCCTGATGTTAACTAGCATTTATTGCTGCAGAGGACAAATGATATAATGGAAAAGGATAGAGGTCCCAAAGTCAATACTCCCTCCCTCCCATTATTTTTATTAAAGTATAATTTATTTGTAGTAAAGTTTATTCTATTTACTATGCCAACCCATGAGTTTTAATGAAAGTGTATAGTCATGTAAACACCACAATCAAGTTCCATCATTCCCCCCAATTCCCCAGTATCTCCTTGTAGTCAGCCCTTTCCCTGACTCTATCCCTGAACAACTGCTGATCTGTTTCCTGTGCCTACAGTTTTGTCTTTGCAAGAATACCATACTAGTAGAATCATACCGTATGTAGCCTTTGGCTCTGTCTTCTTTCACTTAGCATAATGTATTTAGATTCATCTATGTTGTATCAGTATAATACCTTGGTTCTTTTAAAAAATTGTGGTAAAATATATATCATATAGAATTTATCATTTTAACCATTTTTCAGGGTACAATTCAGTGACATTAAGTACATTCACATTGTTGTGAACCATTATCACCGTCCATCTCTAGAACTTTTTCTTAAGCTGAAACCCTGTCCCATTAAATGATAAACCCCCATTCCTCCCTCTCCCTAGCCCCTGGTTACCTCTTCTCTACTTTCTGTCTTTATCAATTTTTATATTCTGGGTACATCATATAAGTGGAATTACGCAATATTTGTCCTTTTATGTCTGCCTCATTTCACTTAGCGTAATGTCCTTAAGATTGATCCATGCCGTAGCATGTGCCAGAATATCATTCCTTTTTAAAGCTGAATAATATTACATTGTATGTATATACAACGTTTTGTGAATCCATTCATTCATTGAGGGGCATTTGGGTTGCTTCTGCCTTTTGGCTATTATGAATAATGATGCTGTAAATATTGGTATAAATTTGTTCCTTTTTATTTCTGAGAACTACTGTATCACATTTTATCAATGTACCACAGTTTGTTTATCTACTCACCTGCTGAGGAGAATTGGATTGTTTCCCATATTTGGTGACTGTGAATAAAGCCACTATAAACGTTTGTGTTTATAAATGTTTATATTTATAAATTACAATATAAACGTTTGTTTATAAATACTTAGGAGTGGGATTTCTGGGTCATATGGTATATATATATATATATATATATATATACACACACACACACACACACACACACTCAACTTTATAAGAAACTGCCAGAACTGTTTTCGAAAATGGCTGTATTATTCTGCATGCCTGCCAGCAAAATATGAGAGCTCCAGTTGCTCCACATCCTTGTTAGCACTTGATATTGTAGGTTATTTTATTGATCAGTTATTAACCATTATAGCGGGTATGAAGTGGTATCTCATTGTAGTTTTTATTTACATATCCCTATTGACTAATGATATTAAGCATCTTCTCACATGCTTATTGGTCATCTGCATATTTTCCTTGGTGAAGTTTATATTCAGATCTCTTGCCCTTTCTTTAAATTGGACAAGCCAACACTTTTGATTTGCGAGGTTTTGTGCGTCAAAAGCCTGCATCTCATGATGGTGATTGTAGGGGCATCCTTCTCCTCCAGCCAGAGCCAACATTGCTTGTTACCACCATTCCCCAGATGAACAAGCAAATCTTTATGGGGTGAATCATTGTAGATTGAATAAATATTTTTTATTCCAAGTGACAGAGAACGTGATAGAAAATCTAGCAGACTAACCTAACCCAGAGATCCCATCTCATCTCAGAATGGTAGAAAGAGGGTAGGTTTTAGAATTAGATGAATCTTCTTTGAAATCTGGTATTGCCCATCATGAGCTGTGTATCTCTGGACATGGTACTTCACCTCTTCCAGCCTTATTTTTCTTTTCTGTTAAGTGGGGATAATAATCTCTACCTACAGTAAAATTCTGATGCTAATTGCCTGGAGTTAGGACAAATTTTACAGGTTGAGGGAGCAGTCCTCCACAACGCTCCTGCCATACTTTTTTTTTTGAGACAAAGTCTTGCTCTGCTGCCCAGGCTAGAGTGCCGTGGCGTCAGCCTAGCTCACAGCAACCTCAAACTCCTGGGCTCAGGCGATCCTCCTGCCTCAGCCTCCTGAGCAGCTGGGACTACAGGCATGCGCCACCATGCCTGGCTAATTTTCTCTATTTTTAGTTGTCTGGCTAATTTCTTTCTATTTTTAGTAGAGACGGGATCTCACTCTTTTTGAGGCTGATCCAGAAGTCCTGACCTCAAGCGGTTCTCTCACCTCGGCCTCCCAGAGTGCTGGGATTGCAGGCGTGAGCCACCTCGCCCAGCCTGATTTTTTATTTTTAATTCACAGAGTTCAATGAGGGTTGAAATAGATGTGTTCTTTCCAATGGCCTTTTGTACCACTGAAGATAACTCCAAAAACCTCTGCTTCTTTGCTTGCAAAAGCTCCTACCTGAGTTCAGTGAACTTAAAAGCTCCCAGTTCTGGATTCTTTGCTGAGGAAGCCCATGATCATATTCTTAGTATTTTAGATACTTAGCTACATCAGAAATGATATTTAATGACATGCAAATTTGTATCATTCAAGGTTTTCCAGAGAAACAGAGTCAATAGTATGTGTGTGTGTGTGTGTGTGTGTGTGTGTAAAGAGATTTATTTTAGGGCATTGCCTCACCTAACTGTGGAAGCTTGGTGAGCCCAAAATCTGATGGGGGAGGCCAGTTGGCTAGAAACTCAGAAAATAGTTGCAATCCAAGTCCAAAAGCAGTCTGCTATTGAACCAGGAAGAGCTGACATTGCAGATGCATTTTGAAGGCAGTGTGCTGGCAAAGTTCCCTCTTGCTTGGGGAGGTCAGCCTTTTGGGCTAGTCAGTCCTTCAACTGATTGGGTGAGGCCCACCACATTGCAGAGGGCAATCTGTTTTACTCAAAGTTCACCAAAAAACCCCATCCAGAATGTTTGATCAAACACCTGGCCACTGTGGCCCAGTCAAGTTGACATTTAAAATTAACCATCATGAAATGATTATCTCCAATAGATGCACTGAGATGATGTGATTTGACCTGAGTGGTTCTAATGTGTAAGAAAAAATAATTAGAAGGAAATGCCCCAAAACACTATGGATGACTGTGTTAAGATGGTAGTATTAGGATCATTTACTACCTTTCCCTGAATTCTTGGCTTGAGGAAAGGCTTAACTCAAAGAGGAGCAAGGGAAATTAGGATAAACCTCAGCCTAGGACAAAAGGGTGGACCACGGATAGGTGGATCCATGTACAAGACCCATCCCAAAAGATTCCTCAAAAAGGTAAGGAAACAAGAACTCTCAGAGCTGGGGTTTTGCCTGTAATTATCGCATTCATTAAGCAAAAAGGAAGAGGGAGAGAATGAGGAAAAATGTGGAAGAGCATGAGAAAATGTCAACAAGAGGCTTGTCACGACACAGACAAGTTTAGATCAAGAACTGGTAGACGTAATGCAGAAATTATGCTCATTTTACCTAATGGGCTTGCTAGGCAAGCTGACTCTTACATTTGCTACTTTCCTCATCTTTTATATGTGCATTTCCATTGCCTTTCAGGCTCTGATGGAAAATTAGCTTCAGTTACATTTTGTTAAATGAAGGAGCTTTGGTGAGCTTCATTAAATTAGCCTCATAAATCAGCTTCTCTGTCCCTTAATCATTTTTTCTGCTCTCTCCTGGACTCTCTCCCACTTATCTCTTTCCGACGTGGAGTTATCCGTGGCTGAACACAGCGTCCTTGATCAGAGCACCAACTGTTCCCGCACGTCCTCACTCCTATCTTTCCTCAGACCTTTCTCTCCATCCCTCCCTTCCAAAGGCTTGGAGCTAGTGGAATGTGTTTTAGACACCACTTTGTTCCCAGCTCTGCCTACCCACCCCAGACGAGACTCTGGGCCAAATCTTATCTAAGCACTTATCGTGGGTGTCTCTGTATTTGCCTACAAACCTGGCAAGCTTCTTCAGGCAAGAGTGACATATGGTGGTGCACTCCTGAACCAGGAAACTCCCACAGAAAGTGTCATGAAATTGGGGCTCTCGCAGGATCTGGGGGCTGGAAGGCAGTGCTAATGGCGAGAAAGCTGCTAGGGAGGCCTCAGGGCTAAACTTAGACAAGACTGTGAAGCTGGCAGGATCTATCTTCAGGCCCACCACTTTCCTCTCAGCCCTCACGGGCCCGCCTCCGGGTTCCCAGCGCCCACACACTCTTCCTGGGTGTGCTGCCCAAACTGGACAGCCAGTGAGATTCTACGCTTGTGCTAATTCGCATTTACGTTTCATAAACTCTCAACCAATAACAAGGGGGCAAAGAGATTTGAACAGACACTTCTCTAAAGAAGATGTAGAGATGGCAAATAAGTGCGTGCAAAGGTGATCAAAAGCATTAGTCACTAGGGAAATGCAAATTAAACCCACAGTGAGATACCACCGCAGGTTCACCAGAATGGTTAAAATGAAAAAGATCGACCACGCCCAGTGTCGGCCAGGATGCAAAGCAACTGGAAGTCTCATACACCGCTGGTGGAGAATGCAAAACGGTGCAGCCCCTTTGGAAAAGTTTTGATAGTTTCTTTAAGACAGTTTTGATAGTACCTTTGAGAGGTAAACATATGTGTACCCTAGGACGCAGCTGTTTGACTTCTAGGTATTTACCCAAGAGAAATGAAAGTATATGCTCCATACAAAGAATTGTACACAAACAATCATAGCAGCTTGATTTGCAATAGTCCCAAACGGTGAACGATCTGTAGCAGTCTGCTCAGGCTTCCATGACACGATGCCACAGACTCTGTGACTTAAACAACAGACACTTATATTCTCACGGTTCTGGAGGCCAGAAAGTCCAAGATCAAGGTTTTGGAGAGGGCCCTCTTCCTGGCTTGCAGATGGTTGCTTTGTCTTCATATGGCCTTTCCTCTGAGTGTGCTCAGGGGGACGGGGAGGGGAAGCCTAAGAGAGCTTGCAGCTTCCTGGGGGCCCTCTTGGCAAGCTCCTGCAGTGCCACACTGCTGAATGACATCAGCTGAGAGCAACAGCTGACAGCTAGCACCAAGGTCCCAGTCTCCTTAGTAAGGTCATCTTAAATCACCCTGCTCCAATCAGTCCACCAGATGATTGCAAGCTCATAAATGACTCCAGGCAAGACCAGCAGAAGAACTGCCCAGGTGAGCCTGGCCCCAACTGCAGATTCATAAGCAGATAAATGGTTGTTGTTTTAAGTGGCTAAGTTCTGGAGTGGCTTGTTACGTAGTCACAGATGACTGCAACACTCCCCTAAGGGCCAGCCGTTTGTGAAATCTTAAGCAGTTCCCAGGAAGCTCCTAAGAACCTGTTTCTGGTGATTTTTTGTTTTTGAGACAGGATCTCCCTCTGATGCCCTGGGTAGAGTGCGGTGGTGTCGTTGTAGCTCACTGCAAGCTCAAACTCCTGGGCTCAAGCGATCCTTCTGCCTCAGCCCCGAGTAGCTGGGACTACAGGCGTGCACCACCATGCCTGGCTAATTTTTCTTTTTTAGTAGAGATGGAGGGGCGGGGCGGGGTCTCGTCTTGCTCAGGCTGATCTCAAACTCCTGACCTCAAGTGATCTCCCCGCATCAGCCTCCCAGAGCGCTAGGATTACAGCCTAAGCCAGTGCACCTGGCCTGTTTCTAGTGTTTTCACTGCCTTGCTCCGTAATATGGGGCAAGTCACTTACCATCCACACCTCAACTATTTTGCTCCTCAAATGGGCATGTTACCATGCATTTCAGAAGGGTGTGTTGAAAAAAAATTATTTCTGTAGGCTGTTTCTATATGTAGTTGAGTGGGAGTGAAAAGTCTGGCTATATATTTAGTAAGTGGATCTATTTCGATAGGTTTGGCTAATAAGGTTTCTCCGCTGAAGCTGTCCTTACACAATGTCAGACTGTTTTGGTTTTACCAGCAGACAGTCTTCAGACTCCTGATCCCTGCCTCTTCTCTCTCGTCCACCCCAGCTCTCCTCCTCCCTCCCCATGCTCTTTCTGTCATCTTTGGGGCAGGCCTGGGATTGACGTTGCAGCCTTGGATGGCCTTTGTTCTTTCCATTTAGCAAGCCTGTATCTTATCTTTCTCTCTCGCTCCTGGCACAGTGCCTACATGGAGTAGATGCTCACTATATGTTGAACGATGACACTATTAAACTGCCAGTGCTTGAGTAGAAGAACCCAAACAAGGCAAAAATTTAATTATTTTATTACAGAAGGAAGCCACTCTTTAAAAGAGGTATTTACTGAAGCCAGTGTCTAGGATGGGCACGGCAAAAGGCCTTGGGGGCAGATCCTGTTTTGCAAGAATTATCTGATTTGGTTCTTTGGTTACGCAAAGTCGAAGCAGTGGGGGCCCCTCTTCCTAGAGCAATGAAGCAAACAGGGCCAATGTCAAGGCTAAGGCTTGCTCTAGACCCGGCATGTGGCTGACGGGGGGAAGAGGTTGGAGAAATGTGCTTTGGGGGCCAAAGATCCTGCTTGAGTGAAAGGGATCCAATACCCAGACTGTATCTCTCTTGGGGTTTAACATTTTTTCATACTTCTGATGCCGGAGATGATACCACCCGAGGCCAGCAGGCAGAAAGGGACATGAAGGCTCCCCAAGGGGCAACTGAAGCTGACAGCAAGAGGAGCCTGGAATGGGAATTCAGCTCAATTTCAACACTGAGGTTATCATATTTTATAATATGATAAGGGCTGGTATGGGCAGAATGCGTTAGGCTGGAAACCTTTCCTGACCTAGCCCCCTCGCACTCTGAGTTTGGAAGGAATAGCTCTGTGTATAAGTGAAGCACACGGGTGAAACTTTAGGAGTCCAGATCTGCAGCGGTGTGGTAAGACCCCTGATATGTCCAGGAGCTTAAACTCTGGCCTCGTGTGACAGTGCAGGAGAGAAAAACTTTCTTCTCTCTGATGAAGAGCGTGGGGTTATAGCTGAGGAAGGCGGGCACACATCCCAATTCTGCCAACGACTGCCTCATGAAGCGGTTGCAAAAATCAAGTGAGACGCATGTATAACTTGCTTAGAGCAATCGTTGGTATGGAGTAAAAGGCTGATAAATGTTGGCTACGTGCTTTCACAGGTGTGGGCAGGGATGGCGCAGGACTGGGCCAGTGTCCTTTCTTCAGATGTGGCCCCACGGGCAGCAAGGGCAGATTCTCCGGCTTTCCCTCCACGAGGCACTCGGGGTGAGCGAGGCCTGGTGCTTCGTCGTGACTGCCATCCATAGCACGCTTTGCTGCCCGTGGCAATGCCGTCAGAGGGCATCGAGTCCCGGGTGTGAGCTGTGACACCACTTCTCTGGTTGCCCATCCTAAAAAATTAGCAACCAAATTTAGGTGTCCTTCAGCCAGTTTAGGTTCCCTTTGGCCTAAACAAAGCTGCTCTTTGTCCTAGCTGCAAGGTGAACGCGGGCAAGCTTGTGAAGGATGTAGGACTACTACCCGAGGTAGCCCCCAAACAGGAATGAAGCCCAGTCTCACATGGCGAAACTGGACTCAAACCGTTTGACAGGACATTACCTTTCTTTGAATATCTTAGCTGGAGTGAGGTGGCTCCTATCAGCTATATATGTATGTATGTGTGTGTGTGTGTATAGTTGATATATACATATATATATATTTTTTTTTTTTTTAGGCAGGGTCTTGTTCTGTCACCCAGGCTAGAGTGCAGTTGTATGATAATAGCTCACTGCAGCCTCCAACTCCTGGGCTCAAGTGATCCTCCTGCCTCAGCCTCCTGAGTAGCTGGGACTACAGGCATGCACCACAATGCCTGGCTGATTTTTCTATTTTTAGTAGAGATGGGGTCTTGCTTTGTTGCTCAGGCTGGTCTTGAACTCCTGACCTCAAGTGATCCTCCTGCTTCAGCCTCACAAAGTGTTAGGATTACAGGCGTAAGCCACATACCCAACCCAGATACTTTTAATTTCTCCTATCGTGTGAGAATTTCTCCAAAGTGTGGTCCTGGACCAACAGCATCAGAATTACCTGGACACCCGTTAGAAGTGCTAAATCTCAAACCCCACTTCAGATCCTCTGAATTGCTAGGGTGCAGCAATCTGTTTTAACAAGCTCTTAGGGGAGATTTTGGTGCTCATGAGAGTTGAAGAACCATTACTCTTTAACACTCCTGCCAAATGCTTCTTTGTCCAACCTTTGCTTGTCCTGTTATGATGGGGAGCTCACTACCTCTGAGCAGGCCCTTTAAACACATCTTGCCAAAATCAAATTCCTCATCATTTCCTCTCATAAGTTCCAATTCTACCATATAATTGAATCACTTTGGGGAGTTTAAAAAAGCAACCACGGAGTACCAGGTAACTTACTTTGTCTACATTATATTTAGTTAATATTTGTATGTGCATTAAGTTGTATTATTTGGATTCTATATTCCCACTGACATATAATCTGCATAATTTATAGATCTTAAATAGTAGTGAAAGCAAATACTTTAAGGTGCCTCTATCCAGATTCTTTGTCAAATATTTATTGTTTAAAGAAATATTTATATATACAGATAAATAAAATTTTTATATTTAAAGAAAGCAAATTATAATGTGAAAGGAGGCTTGGAGTAGTGGGAAGAACTCTGATCTAGCAGTAAAAAAGACCTGAGTTCTGGTTCTAGATCGGCTGTTGGTTAGCTCTGTGTTAATTGGGCTATTATTTGGGATTCTATGAGTGTTACTTTGGAAGGCAACTTCTATGATATCAAGAATACATTTTCATGAGGGATCTGTGTTGACTAGAAACAATACATAATGTTCATTGAGAAAATTTATAACAAAAAACACAGGCCTGCCTCTTTAATTGGCAGTTGTGTCCTGCTTTAGAATCTGAGTCCTGATTTATTTATTTCTCCATTTATTATTTGCTTTGGAAATGAACAATAGGTAGCTTGGCAGAAGAGAGAACAGGTGCAAAGGGAGCTAACAGGGGCTTTGTTGAAACAACAGACTTGCTTTCCTGAAATAAGTTTCAGCTTTTAGCCAAATGCTTTGTGTAGATTTCCATAAATAAAAACCTGATGGTAAATATAGATTCTTTAAAGGGTCTTAAAATAGGAGGTAGGCTGGGGCTGCGGGCTTGGGCAGGGGACACGATGTGACTTTCCTCTTCTACCTTTTCCTTCTTTGTCTTCACTCATCCATGAGCTCGTATCTGAAAAACAGAGAGCAGAAGTGTCAGAATTCTTTGGTTACAAATACTTGATTGGCTAATTTAGTTCAAAAGATATTTATTTTTTAAGTGATGGAAATCTGAGTGTCAACAAATTTAAAGGAACAACTGAACCACTCAGTCCAGGCACCAGGCTGCCCTGACCTTAGCAGGGCACCTGGGGAGCTTTTCTATGCAGTGCTGCTGTGGGATGGCCGGGCCCCAGGTACCCTCTGTATTCATGCCTCAGCTCAGAATTCAAGTCCCCCAGGCTGGGCACATTGGCTCACACCTGTAATTCTAGCACTCTGGGAGGCTGAGGTGGGAGGATTGCTTGAGGTCAGGAGTTCGAGACCAGCCTGAGGAAGAGTGAGACTACCAAAAAGAAAGAAAGAAAAAAAAAAACGTAGCCGGGTGTTGCAGTGTGCACCTGTAGTCCCGGCTACCCAGGAGGCCAAGGCAGGAGGATCACTTGAGCCCAGGAGTTGGAGGTTGCAGTGAGCTACAATGACCCCACTGCACTCTACCTAGGGCAACAGAGGGAGGCTCTGTCTCAACATCATATAAAATAAAAAAATTTTTAAAAATTCAAATTCCCCAAAAAGAGATTCTGGTTGCCGAGCTGAGGACCTATGTCTACCCTGTGGTCAGGGGAGTGGTCCTGTGATTGACAGCCTCATCAGAAGAGCATGGGATAAAATGAGGCAGCTCCCTAAAAGTGGGTGTGGGGTGGGAGCAGGGCTTAGTGGCTGCTACCAGAAGGAAAGGGCTGATGAGAAAACATCGTAGTGTCCAAGCCTCTAGAACTTCTCAGGGAGAGCTGCAAGCAACAGCTACATCAGATGCCACCATGGTGCTTCCAGGGCACAACTGGATGATCTCAGGAGCTTTGAGAGAAGGCTGACATCCAGTGGCTGGTTTATATCATAAAGGTTGCAGCCAACTTTTCTTCTTCTCCTTTTCCTTCTCCTTCCTCACCTTGTAAATGGTTGGCATTCAATGATATTCACTGACTGATTGAGTGAACGAGTGCACAGCTCCTACAGGGGTTAAGGCAGGACTTCTGCTCTACAGTAGCCTAAGTGGAATTAGTTTAGAAACTGTTTAATGATGATTGAATCCCGCTAGAGCTACCTTTAGCAGAAGATGGCCCTGGCTGGGGCACTGTTTCTGGCAGGCAGGGACAGACATGAACCCAGGCCTGAATGCCAGGGAGCTTCTGCCTTTTGTTTCCATTTCTCTCTGAATCTCTGCATTCTTCCTCTTGCTGTAGTTTGACATTCTTTAATTTCCAGCTCACCTTGTCAGAAAATAGCTCTCTATGCCTGCGGGATTTGTATCCCCTCTACTCAGGATTCCAGAGTAACTGAGACTGAGTTACCTGCATTCCCACTCCGAATCCAGAGCAGGGACTGTAAGGGTCTGCACTGGCTCAGTCAACCAAAATGGCCAAAATGGCACCTGGGGAGGGGGGCACCACTGTTACCATATGGATTTGGCCATAGGAGCAGTTCTTGGGAAAAATAGGTAGATTTGGGTAGGAAACCCAATTGTATCTCCCATAGAAGCCAAATAATAAATACCATTTGCTTGTATTTGCATAGTGTTTGAAGAACACTTGATATCCATGATCTCATTTGAGTCTCGGCACAACCCTATGAAGTAGGCAAAGCAGGTATTAATATTCTGACTTCCATATCTACTGTACTTCTACTCTGCTGTGGAGTCTATAGATATTTTTTAATTTCCATCTCTTCCATTTGACTTTACAGAAGGGCAGAGATCATGTTGTTTTTTATCTTTGCTCTGGGCTCTGTACATGGTGGGCATTTAGGTGATATTTCTTTCTTTTTTTTTTTTTTTTTTTTGAGACAGAGTCTCACTTTCTTGCCTGGGGCGAGTGCCGTGGCATCAGCCTAGCTCACAGCAACCTCAAACTCCTGGGCTCAAGCGATCCTACTGCCTCAGCCTCCCAAGTAGCTGGGACT
>CAUYSK010104081.1:0-26062 GCA_963575035.1 Avahi laniger
ATGCCCGGCTAATTTTTTCTATATATTTTTAGTTGTCCAATTAATTTATTTCTAATTTTTTTAGTAGAGACGGGGTCTCGGTCTTGCTCAGGCTGGTTTCGAACTCCTGAGCTCAAACAATCCGCCCGCCTCGGCCTCCCAGAGAGCTAGGATTACAGGGGTGAGCCACCGCACCCGGCATTTCTGGGGTTTTGATTGGGATTGGGTTGAATCTACAGATGGATTTGGAAAGAATTTTATAATATTGTATCTTCTAGCCTATAATCAAAGTATATATCTCCATTTATTTCATTATGTCACTAATTTTTGTTTGCAATTTTTTATAGTTTTTAGTGTAAAGGTCTTTTTACATCTTTGGTCATATTTATCTCTAAGTATTCCATAATTTCAGTGATATTTTAAATTTCCCTGTTTTTAATTTCAAACTTCCAGTTGTTCCCTGCTAATGCATACACAAAGAGTTGATTTTTTTAGATGTTGATATTGTATCCTGCAACCTTGCTAAGCTCAGTTATTAGTTGTAGAAGCATTTTTTTAGATTGAGTTTTGTATATAGTCTCTCATGTGGTCTTTAAGAGACACTTTTGCTTCTCTCTTTCCAATCTAAATGTCTTTTCTTCCCTTGTTGCACTGGAAAGAACCTCTAGTACAGAGGATAGCAATATACACCCTGGGTTCACACATCCATTTTGGGTTTGTAGTATCCTGCATGTAAACACCCATAACAACTTTTATCACATGAATGCCTGCTCCTTCTCCCCTATATTGAGAAAATATATATCAGGATACTACATTTACAGGCAATCCCCAGGCTATGGAAGACCCGACTTATAGCATTCCATACTTATGAACAGGCTCTCAAACCTTCCCTTAAAGATAATATATAATTAAATTAATAGTTTGGGCATTAGTTTCTTCTGCACATGTAAACAAAGCCCATGGCCTAAGTGACTCATTGGGGCAGGATTTTTATGCTAGTGGCTAGTATCATTGATTATATGGTCTCTTACATACATTATCACTTTCATCTTAACTATTTTATTCACTTTTGTCAGTCTGTGTTTACCCTTATAATAATGCCTCCAAAGCAGAAGTCCACTGCAAGACCAGGTGAGCCTGCAGCAAAAGGAAAGGTGATTACAGTGGAAAGGAAAGTAGAAATAATTAAGCTTTTGGAGAAAGGCCAGATGCCATCATTCATTGGGAAAGCATTAGTCTTCAGTTGCTCAACTATCAGAACAATTATAAAGGATAAAATGAGCATAATGGAACATGTGAAAGGCAATGCTCCAATGAAAACATCAATTATTACTAAGCAGCATAGTGGATTAATTATTGAAATGGAAAGGTTATTATTGATTGGTTAGAAGATCAAAATAAGTGTAAAATTTCTATTAGCCTAGCACTGATGCAACATTAGGT
This sequence comes from Avahi laniger, assembly GCA_963575035.1. Lineage (NCBI taxonomy): Eukaryota > Metazoa > Chordata > Mammalia > Primates > Indriidae > Avahi > Avahi laniger. The sequence continues at coordinate 1,423 of CAUYSK010104081.1, forward strand.
GAGTATTAATCTTTAATATTCTTTGTAGAAATTTCTCTTTATCTTCTATTTAAACTTTTGGTATAAGTTTGTTTTTATATTCTATTTGTTTGAATTAAAAGAAAAAGCACAATAGTTTCTGTAACTTATTACAGTACAAGAGTATTATTATAATTACAGTATTAAACAGTATTATTATTTCCACACATAAGCCATTATAGTATTGGTGTTATTTTGTTATTACTACCGTATATGCACTGTTCATCATGGATCTGAATTGCATACAAATATGAACTAAAGACATTCTCAGGAATGTATCTCATCTGTAACCCAGGGAACACCTATACTAATACGAACACATCCACTTGATTTGAAACAAGGCTAGGATACCGAGTAATGAAAGTTAATTCATTGAAGTTTTGACAGGCTGAAGGCCATGATTTCAGACTGGAAACAGAAAATCGAAGATAACTACAGGGATATTAGGGAAAAGAAAGGGGATTGAAAGTTGTTTGGTAGTAGCCAAAAATTAAATTATCTTCAAGATACATAGGAGAGGATTGTAGGTGGCAAATGGGATGATTCACATATCCACCAAGACTTAAATGTGGTCACATATGCGTGTAGGGATTTTAGGTAAGGCATCCAAAATATTTGGTAATGGTTAGGGCTGGCAGAGTACACAATGAATGACTTAATAGAGGAGGTTGTGGGAAAGAACTTGAAGAAATGACTCTCTTCTTTCCATGTGAACCATGACAATTGAAGATGGAGAGATGAGGAGGGGTAGCAGATCAATTTGGGATGCATCTTTAGGGGGTGCTGAAACAACAACAGCATCTTGGCCTCCTCTTCTCCTCTCCCACCCATGGAGGTGTCAAGGGTAGTGCTTTGTGATGTCTAAGCCATCTCAGAGTTACTATTGGCTGGAGCAGTGCTGGATGACCAAACAAAGCTTAAGGGTGTGGTTCTCACGACCCCTAGGAGGATATATATAGTGAGGGCAGAGGCCTGGTATAGACCACTGGGAAGCTTCAATATGGCTGAGGAAATCTGCACACCAGAGGAGCCTAGCATAGATATGCAATAACCAACTGTAAGCATGGAACAGCCAACCCCAATCACCAAAGACAGGAAGGAGATAAAGACCCTCTGCCAATACAACAACAAAGAAAGTGATATGGTCAGACTACCTTAGCCATGACCCTCCTCTTCTTCTCCACAGCACGACTCTACCCTGTCCTTCTCTGACACAAACCCCTTCCTCAACCAGCATCCATTCTCATAAAGTCCCCCTTGCCATCCAGTGGTCATCCTCTTCCCTCAAAGTAATGCCCTTCTGGCCTCTCCCTATTTTCTTCCCAGGTTCAGAAGATACTCATAATGGTAAAATTAGCCCTTCAACAGAATGTGAATAAGATGAAGAAAATAAAAATGCCAACAATAATAGTCTGTTACTACAGGTTGCGTAAGAAAAGAAATCCAAATCAGCTGAAGAATAAAGAAGAGAACCCAGAGAACTCCATCGATCAATCCAAGAGACCAGAGACCTAAACCTATCTGTGGAATCTCCAGAACAGGCTGTGGAGAAATAGTCAACCATGGAAAAACCAAATCTGACAAATACATGGTACACCGATGGCAATGATTAAAATAAAATCAAATTTTAAGGGCAGATGTCTGTGTGCGTGTATCTCCTCCTGTTCTTTAATGATGGGAAGGAATGAAAGGAAAGGGAACAGGCAGGCATTTGAGAAGGGTGGGGGACATGGGGTCCTGCAGGATTGGGGGATGGACCTACAGGTTGACAGTTAGCCAAACATTGTAAATAAGGACAGGGAAAACTGAGCACTGAATACACATTTCCTTCTTAAAATGGTAGGTATCTCACAAGAGAGGAGGAAAAGGACTTGGTGTTTCTTGGAGGGTGTGTGTATGTGGAGAAGGGCAGATGGGGAGATCTGTAATGTATACAGGGTGATCATGACACTCTTCCCCAAAGGAAAACAACAAAATCACCTTCAGGCCACATAGCTCATAGCGGGGTATGTTGCAACCCACCTAATGCTGTGAGCAACTGATGGTCTTCAGAAGGACCAAAAAATTCACCTTACAGAAAGTCACCAACGGCACCCACTCCTTCCCCCACATACACATAATAAAATAATGATGTTTGGAGGCCACAGTTCCAAAGCTAATGAGGGCAATTTCTTGTTAAGAAACTGAAGATAAAGCAGCAGCCTACAAAGGGTGGGGCAGTGGGAATGGTCTGCATCTGGTATGGCTAATAAAATGGAGCATTGTCTACAGAGAATTTTAGCACAAGAATAAAATAAAAGCTGGTCTTTTTATTATCACCTCTGTAAGCCAGCATTTCTAAATAATGTCAATGATTAAGTATTCTTCCCCTGAAAACGATATTGATTTTGTTAGAGAGGGTATGGTAGAGTTGCCTTGAATCAAGTGTACAGGAGTACATATTTTTACTTTGTAAATTTTAGAAAGATATTTGGAACTTTGCTATTTGAACCCACCCTCTGGTGTATGTTTGTTTGATTTATACCTTAGTATTTCATTTTCTTTGGAGTGACTATAAATGGTATCATGTGTTTAATTTCAGTTTCCACATGTTCATTGTCAGTATGATTTATTTTTTATTTTTAAATAAATTTTAGTATGTATATTTGGGGTTTACAACATGATGCTATGGCACATATATAGATAGCAAAATGGTTACCATACTGAAGCAGGGTAACATATCATCTCGTATAGTTACTTTCTTTGGTGTGTGACAAGAGCAGCTAAAATCTGCTTATTTAACAAAAACCCCTAATATAATACAATTTTATTAACTTTAGTCCCCCTGTTGTACAATCGATCTCTACACTTGTTTATCCTACATATCTTCTATTTTGTATCCTTTGACCTACATCTCCCTGTTTCCTGTCCCTTGCCTTACCCATGGTAACCACTGTTTAATTATCTATCTCTGTGTATTTGAGTCCTTCCCTTTTTAAATATTCCACCTATGAGATCATTCAATCTTTTTCTTTCTCTGGCTTATTTAGTTTAGACTAATGCCTCCAGTTCCACCCATATTGTGGCAAATGGCTGGGTCTCCTTTTTAAAACTGAATAATATTCCATTGTTATATATATCTCCCACATTTTTTAATCCATTCATCCATTGGTGGGCATTTTAGTTGTTTCCATGTCTTGGCTATCGTGAATAATGCTGCAGTGAACTTGGGAATGCAGATATCTTTACGATGTGGTGATTTCGTTTCCTTTGTGTGAATATGCAGATGAGAGATTGCTGGGTCATACAGTAGTTACATTTTTAATATCTTTAGGAATCTTCATTCTGTTTTCCATAATGACTATACCAATCTACCTTCCCACCAACAGTGTACTAGAATTTCCTTTTCTCCACACCCTTGCCAATATTTTCTATTTTTTGTCATTTTGATAAAAAACATCCTAACAGGAGTGAGGTGATGTTTCATTGCCATTTTGATTTGCTTTTCCCTTATGATTAGCGATGTTAAGCACCTTTGCATATACCTGTTAGCATGCCACTGCAAGAAATAATGCAGAGATTCCTTTGTAACCTTTACTAAATTTCCTCCAATGATAAGATCTTGCAAAAGTATAGTGCAACTTCACAACCAGGAAACTCGCATTGATACAATCTATCTCCTGATTCAGAGTTCACCAGTTTTGCATATGATGCTTATTTGTGTGTGTTTAGTTATATACAATTTTATCATATGTCCAGATTCAAGTGACAACCACCGTAGTAAAAGTGCAGAAGAGTTTCATCACCACAAGGATCTCTCCAGTTGCCCTTTAATAGCCACACCTACTTACTCTTCCCTTCAAGTTCATAACCCTTAGAAACCACTAATTTCAATAATCTTGTCACTTTGAGAATGTTATACAAGTGGAATCATTTAGTATGCAACCTTTTGGAACTGGCTTTTTCACTCAGCATAAGTCTGTAGGAATTCATTCAGGTTGTTGCATGTATCAATAGTTCATTAATTTATAGTCCTGAGTGTGGTATTCCATGGTATAAATATACCACAGTTTACTTAATCGTTCCACCTGTTGAAAAGCTTCTGGGTTGTTTCTAGTTTTTGACTATTACAAAGAAAGTTGCTATAATCATTCACATGCAGGATTTTGTATGAACATAAGATTTCATTTCTATTTAATAATTACTCAGAGGTGTAATTTCTGGGTAGTATGGTAATTGCTATGTTTAGTTTTATAAGAAAATTCCAACCTTTCTAGTGTGTCTGTATCATTTGCATTCCAACCAGCAATGAATTAGTGATCTAGTTTTTTGCATTATCACTGGCATTTGGTTTTGTTACTTAAAAAAAAAATCTTTTCTGATAGGTATGTAGTAATATCTAATTGTCGTTTTAATTTGAATTTCTCTGATGGCTAATGATGTTAAGCATCTTTTACATGTGCTTATTTGTCATTCATATATTCTCAACTCTCTCTTTTTTACAGGTTTATAATGATGGCTTAAAATTAGTATTAACTGATCAACACTTAGGTATACATACAGTAATAACATTCATCGTGTGTCAGTCAGATGGGAGGGGGGAGAAGGGAATGGGTATATTCACAACTAATGGGTGCAGTGCGCACTGTGTGGGGGATGGACATGCTTGAAGCTCTGACTGGGATGGGGCAAGGGCAACATATGCAACCTAAACATTTGCACCCCCGTAATATGCTGAAATAAAAAAAATTAAAAACAGGTGTATTTACAATATATGTATCAAATTTAAAAACAGCAAAAGGATTGGAAAATTTTTCTGATAACAGAATCTAAATGCAATAAGAGTTTCAACAAGCTAGACTCTGGACCACTAGAAGCAATGGATTTAATCAAGCAAGGAAAATTTTGATAGAGAAAATTGGCAGGTTCTTATCTTGGAATCCCAAACTTAACATCTGTGAATAGAATGGGAGACGTTTGGTTTACCAGTAGTATAAAAAGATCAACCCAGACATTTTAAATTGACAGTAAATATATTGTGAGCCAAGGATGTGAAAAGGTTGTTCAAAAGCTACTAGTACCTTTGATTAAGTTCCATGGGAATGTTGTAACTAAAGCAAAAGGTGACATTCTCTCTGTGTTCTGTGTTGATCAGATTGTACTTGAAGAAATGTTTTCCGTTGTGGATCTTATGCCTTAAGAGGAATAGCAGCAAATTAAATGGTAACTAGGGAACAGGAAGAAATCTGGGTGATGATGGGACTTGAAATGGTGTTCTAGGGCAAAAGATGGAAAGAAATGTATCAGGAAGGGTCCTGATGGTAAACACATTATACACTCTAATACAATAATTTGAGGAGAGTTTAATAATTGAATAATTAAAAAGGAATGAGACAGTATAGGGCAACCACAAGAAATAACTTGGATTTGGAAACAGGAAGGCAACTGCTACACCTGTTACTGGAATCTAAAGAATGAGAGAGCTGTGAGGAGACAATGGTCAGATAAAAAGTGATGATCTATAAGGATGAAACAAGACTACAAAAATCATGCAAGGAGGAAATCAGAGGAATAAATACTCTAACTTCATTTTCCTCCTTTCCTCCATCGTTTGCATGGATTTCTAATTGGCTAAAATTAACCCAAAGTCAGAGAACAAGAGAACCCATTAGTATAGACAATGGTTCGTATTCATCAGATTTTTGAAGGCACAAAGCATAGAGGGGAAGAGCGAAAAATGGATCTGTTGTTGCAGATGGAGAGTATATTAATAACATTGAACTCAGAGAAGCAAAAGTCTTAGGAGAGATCACCGTATCTTCCTTCAGTTCTCTGTTATTGGGTCATGTGGAATCAGGTTACACAGACTTTTTGAGTATCATATGTCTTATTAGTAGTACCACAATAGGGAACTCAGGAGAAAGTGGCATAAACTCCATTAAGCAGTTGATCTTGATGAGTTTGTCCTGGAAAATCTGTGTACAAAATGTTCAATTGTAATTTAAGGACATTTTGTTCTGTCCTATGGCACGAATGTCTCACCATGCCTGTCACTCTCTACATGAAAATGTCTGCTACTTGTAACTATATTTCCTCTGACAGAAAGTAGAAAATTGGTGTGTTTTTAAAGCTTGCTATCTCTTGAAATAGAAAAAAGTTACATAATGTAGAAACTTAAACAGTGGCAAGGATATGTGTTAGCTTGACTGCTAATTTTCTGAATGTTCAGACTTAATCTTGTTTTCTGTGGTTTCATCAGCACATAGCATGAAGCCTGTCATGCAATAGGCAGTCAGTAATATTTGCTGAACGACGACGCAAGCATAGAAAATGAGGGGTAGCAAAGTGATGGAAAAAAAGACTGATAGTGACTCATCTTAAATGTGGTTCTAGTCTTAGCTCTGGTTATAACTAATAATATAATCTTGAGCTAGTTAAATAGATGCCCTTGAAGGTGATGTTGAGGTATAATAAATTCCATGAATCTAAATTTAATCATTAAAATTTGGGTCTTCAGCTTCTACTATGTAGCACAATTATCTGAGTGCAGAAACATCCAAAATATCCAAGATAGTGGAATGGGTCTCTCTAGCTGAAGTCTCAGTAGAACACAGAGGCTGACATCTATCCAAATAAAGATTGTATGCATATACAGTAGATATGTTTATCTTAATTACATTATGATTTCAATCTTATAGACCTCTAATTCTATTTTAGTAAACTTTAAACCAATGTACATTTAAACTAACAATATTTCCTTTGGATTAAAATGCTTTGCTAACAGTGAATAACACTACTAGTAATACTAATATTATCTAACATTTTTGAAGAATTATGTCTAACATTTGTTTAGTATTTATTAAACATCATGCACTTCTTATGGATAGTGTAATTTAACTCTCACTATCAACTTATGATCTGTGTAATTTTGCTATCACCATCCTTAGGGATGATAGATGAAGGCCATATAGTAAGTGATGAGGTAGAGATTCAAACCCAGGCAGTCTTGTGTACAGAGTCTAAACTCCTATCTAGTCACTGTAAAAAAGTTATCATCACTTGACTTTTCAACTGAGAGCTAGTGGCAAATGCACATTTTCTACGATATAAATTTAAAGATATTATTATCGCATGCTTTAGTTTTAGAGTCTGCATTACAGAATTTTTCCTTTTACAGCACTGACACTTAAAAATACTTAAATTGATGATTTTCAGATATTGCTTAGAAAAATATACACGCATTTGGTAAATTCTCTTGCAAAGAGTTGTCACAGCTGGGTTAATTTAGAATAATTACCATGAACAGATCGATATGATCATAAACTAATATAGCACCAGTTCTGTTAATCCACAATGTGCACTTGGGTGGTTGTGTAGTATGCTCTCCGATTTATGATGTCTTACATGAGGCAAGATTGATTCATCACAGGTGTTATTTGTCTTCCATTCTGTGTGCTCTCACATGTGGGACTAAACTGCTCCTGATTATTACTCTGAAAAATATATTTTTCTTTTATTTAAGGAATTTCATATATTTTCCATGCACTTTGAAATTTTGATCTTTTGTAGGTCCCACTTTCAGTTATACTTTTGCTCTATATCATATTATTTTTCTTTTGCTTTTTACAATTCTCTTAATCAGCTAGCATAGGGAAAACAAAATGGCTAAATTGGTCAGCATTCAGCATTTGAAGAGCTGACATTAAATCAAATATTTCTTAATTTATATCAGGAATAATGGTAGTAAATGTTTATTGTCTGTTCCTAATGACCTGTGATAACATTTTAGCACCTGAATGTATCATCTCTATATAAACTTAACAGAAAACACAAGGAAGACCAAATTAGACACAGAGGCAATGTAGCCTTTGAGTCTCAGATCCTACACATGAAAAGATGCTGAAAAAAATTATAGAAAGTTTCATTCTTCTTTAATATTCTTTTTTCCAGTAATATTCCCTATTGAACAAAATAATTTTTGCATAGTATAACATAGTACAGTATTTAAATAGTAAAACTTCTGAGCCTGGCACATCTGGGGTCATGATTTTGGGAAAATAATTTTGCCTGCATGAGAGTTGGTGTAAACTGTAAATGGGGCTACAAATTATCATTATTTTCCCCCCCTGAGGATTAAATGAGAAAATGCCTGCCAGTCTAATAGATTAATGACTGATAATTGGTATGCCAGGAATGGCTAAAAGATTCTTTCTCGCATGCCAATTTTGCAAAGAAGAATGAAAGGTTATCAGTATCTTATTAAAAATTTCTGTGGGCAAAAGACAATGTAGGGAGTTGTAACTGAGGAAATCATGTGCATCTGCAGAGTAGCTATATGTCTGCTACAGATTTACATACCCGCAAAGGCACTCATGGCTAGAGAGTGATTGCTACCTCTCTCTAGTCAACTTTCCTCACTTAATAAAGAGTTTCACAACAGTTAGACTTACTCATCTTCAAAATAAAGAAGGAAAGGAAAAATGACCATAAAATAGGCATCTTTAGATAAAGAGGAAGTGTCATCAACAAATATAGCAGAGTAGAGAACTCTAAGGCATCCTTCTTTATCCTCAAAACAACTAATGAGCTGGCAAAAACTAAACTGTCAGAATCAATCTTTGTTGAAATCTAAATTTCAGTTAAAAATTACAACAACTAGGGGAAGACTTTGTGAAGAAAGAAGCTACTGCTTTATAGTGAAGAAATGCTGTGGTATTTTAAATTGCCTGTCTACCATCACTCACATCCCAGATTTGCAATAGTAGTAAGGATAATAACATGCACTACACTCCTGTTGCAGATTCCTAGTGCCAGAGGGAGCAATACAGACTATTCTTAAAGAATGTGGTTGGAGCTGTGACCTGTCTGGCTGTTTCTGTAAAGACTGGCACAAAGGCTTTCTTTTGTTTTGTGCAACTTGGAATATTCCCAAGGCTGGGGAAGCTTACTGGATGGCCTTTCCTAAAAATATTTAAAGAAAAAAATATTGGTTGCTGCAGCCTGAAGCAAGGGACAACACTTGGGTCAAGCATAATCTGACCAAGAAGCCTGGGAAGGAAGAGGTTGAGAAAAGATATATATGTGAGAATAAATGGCTTTTAAAGCTTCTATGTGTACTGGAGGATTGAGAAATCCATGTCCACGCCCAAGATGAGATTCGTGATCATCTCGGAAAAAGTCTGCAAAGGCCCTAAGGTTTTACCACTGGCTTGCCTCACTTTCTGCATAAGTAAGAAGTGAAAGCTAATGTAGAGTTGTAAACACCTTGGCAAAATGTTGAAGAAGTGCCACAATGCAAAGCAAGTCTGCAAAGACTAGGAAAGTATTTTTATTTTATTTTTATTTTTTGCTGGTTCCAGGTACTTAAAGTAACTCTTTCAAAATATCAGCTGAACACTATACTAACAGAAAACAGAGTTCAGTTGCCAAGCATTAAAAAGAATACACCCATTACAGAAAGAGTTTAGAAAAATAAGTAAACAAGTAAACAATAATAACTCATAATAGGTAGCACAACATATCCTATGGAGAGAGGAAAATATAATTTCTGCAGTTGCCACATTATAGCATCAAAAATGTCAAGTTTTCAGCAAAAACTATGAGATATACAAAGACATAAGCAAGTATGGCCTTTTCATAAGGAAGAGGAAATTAATAGAAACTGTCCAGCAGAAAACCCAGGCATTAGACTTCTAAACAATGATTTTAAGTCAATGGTCTTAAATATCCTCAAATGATTAAATTAAAAAACTGGAAAACATAATTAAAAGAAATCAAGAAAACAATGTCTCAAAAATAGACAGTATCAATAACAAGATAAAAATTGTAAAAAGAAACTAAATAGAAATTCTGGACTTAAAAAGTACTAAAGCTGAAATGAAAAATTCACTAGAGAAGTTCAACACCAGATATGAGCAGGCAGGAAAAAAGCAGTGAACTTGAAGTTAGGTTAATTGTGAATATCCAGTCTGAGGTTCAGCAAGAGAAAAGAATAAAGAAAAATAAACAGAGCTTAGGAGACCTGTGGAACTCCATCAAACATATTGCATAATGGAAGGTCTAAAAGGAGAGAAAAGAGAAAAGAGCAGAAAGAATATTTGAGAAAATAATGGTTGAAAATTTTTGAAATTTGATAAAAGACATGAATTTCTAAATCCAAGAAACTCAACAAACTCCAAGGAGGATGAACTCAAAGAGATCCACACTGAGACACATTATAATCAAGTTGTCCAAAGCCAATGACAAGGAGATAATCTTGAAAGCAGGAGCAAAAGAGCAACTTGTCATATACAAATGATGCTCAATAAGATTACTATCTGATGGCTTTTCAGAAACCATGGGGGTACTGAGAGAAAAAAAATCTGTCAATTAAAAATTCAATGGAAAAATACAGACTGTCAAATTGGGTCCAAAAACAAGACCAAATTTTATGTTACCTACTAAAAAAAATCACTTTCAGTATAAAAACACATGTAGATTAAAAGTAAAAGGCTGGAGAAAGATATGCCATGCTAACACTAATTCAAAAAAGGTGGACCAACTATATTAATTTCAGACAAAGCAGACTTTAGAGTAAGGGAAATTATCAGGTATAAAGAGGGGCATTACGATATATCGATAATGTGGTCAACTCTCCAAGAAGATACAACAATCTACATTAGGTAAATCCATAGAAATCAAAAGCAGATTAGTAGTTTCCAGGGGATGGGGAAAAGGGGATTGGGGAGTGACCATTTAATGGCTGCAGAGTTTCCTTCTGGGGTGATGAAATGTCTTGGAAATAGATAGAAGTCATGGATGAGCATTGTGCATGTACTTAAGTCTAATGAATGTATACTTTAAAAAGCTTAATAATTCAATTTTCTTATATGGATACTTAAATAAATACATGAGGAGACAATAAAATTATGTATTTTGAAAATATCATTTATTGAATAATTACTACTAAACTGATAAATGCCTGATGTGTGCTATCTCACCCCATTTCTTGTCCAAGGTAGATAATAATTGGCCTGAGAATCCTTCTCAGTGCAGCACTCTAGGCAATCCCTACTAAGAAAAAAACAAACAAAAACATTCTGACTGTCCTGGGATGACCTTTCCCAATATCCACCTTCAATCCTACTCCACCTACTGACTGATATCTGCAATTCCACAATCAAAGCTTAGCACTTTCTGCTGTGGTCTTTGACCTTTGCTAAATATTCCACTGGAGATATGTTGAAGGTTGGGTTCTCAGAAAAAAGATCCTAAGGCAAAGATTTATTTGGAGGAGGTCTATTGGGAAATGACACTTTTAAGGAGTTGGAGAAGCAGGATTGAGCAGAGGGAGAAGTTGTACTGTAGTTTGAGAGTGCAGCTGAGCCCCATAGAGAACTCTGGAGCTGGGATAGCACCTTGAAGGTATCCTCAAATTAGGAAATGAACTTGTATCCCCACATGAAATAATCACTGTATTTGGGCTTCCCCCAGCAAAGAAGTGTGACCTTGGACAGGAAAGGGTAATTCCTAGGGGGGCGACTCAGCTCTGAACTGTCAGCAGTCAATACTCTGGCAGTCGGAGAAATACGTTCATTGGTTCTGAAAGGGAAATCTGGGTGGCATGCCACAGCAGAGGTGCACCAATTTTAGTTATCAGTAAAATTTATACATCAGTATGAATTAATTTAACATTATGGTGGCAGAAAAAGAAAGCAAGTGCATCAGGGGCCCAGGTATGGGATGTGGGGGGTTATAGAGAGAGATTAACTATGTTGAAGAGAATAAAAAGATTGTTATATCATGAGACAGCAACATTCCCTAAGTCTGTTTTCAACTATTTTGTCTTTAATTTTAAAAATATATATATAATATTGCTTTGGGAATGATCATGGTAGTGCATCTTGAGATCACTATTTGTAGGAAAATCTGAACCTAATTTTATATTTGAGGGGATTCCTTTGCCTGTTAATTTCACAAATTTACCCTACTGAAAAACTGTCTTCCCAAGAGGAAAGAAGGCCCATTGTTGATTTCCTCAGTCAATCTACAAGCCAGGTCTTTCCAGCTCACACTCAGCATCCTTAAAGCCTATTAGTGGTACTGCAATCTAGGGGTAGGAGACAGAAATGTGATTAGAAGAAAAAAAAAGCTAATAAATACAAATTCCTTGCAGGATTTGATTCTACTTTTTAGTCACAGCAATTGTTAAAGAGAACCAATGGGAAAAATTGTATCTATATTTCCATCACCCAGGAGATCAGTTTCTTCTATTTTTCTGTGTCCACTACAATTGCTGACAATATGTGTGCATACTTTACATCATTAAAACATTGCCTAGATACATGTTTGCATAGTATTTTTGGTACCTAACATTACATCACAGTTATTTTTCCATGCTGCTAAAGTCTCCACAGAAACATTTTTAATTTACAATATATCCTTGAGTAGATCAATTACTTAAAAGTTTATCTATTGGTGAGCAAAGATAATCATTTCCTGTTATAAATAAGCCAATTATAAATATCTTTAGTATTCAGAGAATGGATATGCCCAGTGTGGGGTGGGAGAAAAGGGAGGTGGTCAGTAAAATGTTATTTAATATTAAAAAAGTCTTTCATGGTGCTTGAGAAAACTGCAAATCATTTTTTTAAAGATTGTGCCACAATTTTACACTGTCATCATCAGAGTGTGAATGTATTTTTGTCATCACTTTTGAATATAATCATTATCTTTTAAATATGGTTGGTGGCATACTGGTTTCACAAGAAGACACTGATGGGAGCAATTTTGAAGCTTCGTTTTGGATATTCTCAGAAAAATTTGAGATTTTACTATTATTTTGTGGAACTAGATGAAAACTTTCCATCTTCCTCGAGGCATTAGGTTGTGGTTGATAGAAAGGCCTTTGACTGAGGCTCTGAGCTCTGTAAGCTTATAGAAATTGGTATATTCAAATCAGGGCCTCCAGATCTTAGGTACCTAAAAATGATTAGGATATTTGGGAAAAGCAGCCCTGGTTCTTACTAATCACTTTCTACTACATAGCCTCAGAATAGAGATGATGATGATGATGATGATGATGATGAAGATGATGACATGTATTTTCCTGATGAATTTTTTTATCATTAGTTGCCACTGCTGAGTGCTTATCTTTTCCAAAAACTATATTGGAGCTTTACCTATATTCTTTGTGTGATCCTTGTGTCAGCTCTATGAGATGAATAAGTGTTCTCGTTTTAGAGATGAGACATCTAAGATTAAATGACTTTTCCAGTTCATACAAGTAAGAAGCAAGCAAATTGAAATTCACTCCAATGTGTACATAGTTGGAGGTCTATGTACTTCAGAGCTCATGCTACCTTAACTGAGATAACCCCTCCTCTCTGAAACATCACACAAAGTTGAAGCTTTGATCTGAACATATGTGCTTCTATTATGATGCATGCTTCTAATAATTATAATTATATTGATACCCCAGTTATTCAACCACAGACATCCTATTTGTACTGAGTCCATATATTTGAATGTATAAACTAAATTTACCTTTTGCGTAGCTTGAACAAATAATTTGTCAAATAGAAAATCTTAGATCCTGAAGTTAAAAGGTCATATTCTGTCTCTGAAGATTTAATGCAATGATGAAAACAGACAGTATATACCAAGTGGGTTGGACCCATAACTTATTCTATTTCTAGAATGCACTTAGATTCCTAGATTGCCAGAGCTGGAAATATATTAGAGGATAATTAGTTCAACTTTCTCATTTTACAAATTAAAACTCAAACAAGCAAACCAACTATAACTTTAGATCTTAACTGTTTCTTTTAATATTCTTCAAAATTCTTTCTAAGAATCTTTTCAAATTCTTCATAGAAACAAATTTGCTCTATATCGAGCCTCTGTATGCAAAATATATTATTTATAAGCATAAAATTGAACTCTGAGTGACTATTCCTGGTTTTACCAAAATGGAACAGTCCTATTCCTCTATAACTGAAAAAACTCTAGATATAGCAAATAAGCATAGGAAGCCTCTGAAAGGTGAAAAGAAGATGGTAGACTGTAATGGGACCTTGAGATTTGAGGAACAACATTGTGGGGAGTTCCCAGGGTTTCCTTATTGTCTTCCATATATCCTGGGGAGAGTGGTGCAGAGTCCTCCAGCTCAGAACAGACAATGGATATTGTCAAAAACAGCTCCATGAAAATCCTGTTTTCCCTAGCCACAGGAGTAGAAAAAGAGTGGCCAAACATAACAGAAAACTTAATGTTTTCAATACCCACCCTACTCCTGACAAATACCTATGGAAAAACTGCCTCACCCCTATGCTTCCAGTGGGACTGAGGAAAGAGCTGACATTCTACTCTACCTTCTTCTCTTCTGAAGCAGGTGGTGCACCTCCATTCCTTTGCTGTATGGTGTTAGGGGGGATAAGCAGGATGTTGATCTTCCATCTCTCATCCAGCAGGTGTGCATTGCTTTGATCTGTTTCTTCTGCACAGTAGTGTCAGCAGCACCTAGTAAAGAGATAATCTTTCATTTCCTACCAAGTGGAGGCTGTTGGGGCTCTGATTCTATCAACATGATAGTATTAGTGGAGTTTAGCAGCAAGCTGGGCTTCTAGCCTTACCCAACAGCAAGGAGATTTAATGAGGCAGTTAAAAGTGGTACTACACCCCTCTAGGTTTAACAACTAGTGTCAGCAGGGAGCATTGGGGAGCTATTAGGCATCAGCAAGACTGAACATGCCACTTCTGGCATCGGCTGGGCCCAGTGAGAAGCTGAATCTCCATACCCAGCATCAATGAGGTTTAACAATGTGGTGGGAGGTGAGACTGGTTGGCACTCTGCTTCCTCTTCTTAACCTCCCCTAATATCAGTGGGATCCAGAAATAAGCTGAGCTTCAATTTCTACCCTGCAGCTACAAAGTCATGTGAGTCATCCTTTATAATATTAAGAAGTTAAACTTACATCCCCACTAAAAGGCAGTGAGGTTTTGCAACTTGGTGCTCCACATTTTTTGAGAAGGTATTAGAGAGACTAATGGGTTATCTGAATTCCCATCCATAAAGCAAGCAGAACAAGGAAGGAAATAATAAAAGATAAGGACAAAAATCAATGAAACTTATAACAGGAAGCAATAAAGGAAATTTAATAAATCAAATATAATCTTTGGAAAATTCTACAAACATAACAAATCTCTAACAACACTGGTAAAAATAGAGAACATACACAAATCACAAAATTCAGGAATAAAATAGGTGATATGACTATATGTCTACTATTCATTAAAATAATAAAAAATATTATGAACAACTGTAAATTCATACATGCAACAAGTACGAACAAATGCATCAAGTACCCTAAAACCAAAAATTACCAGAACTCAACCAAGATGAAAAAGACCTACTGAATAGTCACATTTCTATGTATCAACAATGAACATGTGTAAACAAAATTAAAAACATGGTACCATTTATCATAACTCCAAAGAAAATAAAATATTAAGTAAATAGGTATTAACTGAACAAAGTATGTACAGGATCTAATGCTGAAAGTTACAAAATGCTGATGAAAATAATTAAAGGAATAAATGGAGAGACATACCATTTTTATACATTGTAATCCTCAACATGGTAAATGTATCAATTCTCTTCAAACTTATCTATAGGTTTAATGCAATTCTTATTAAAATTCTAGCAAACTTTATTTGACGATATAGACAATCTTACTCTAAAATTTATGTGGAAGTATACAGACCCCAGAATAGCTAAAACAATCTTGACAAGAATATGATGGTATGAATCACTCTACCCAACATTAAAGCTAACTACATAGCTATAGTAATAAAGACAGTGTGGTATTGACTGAGTAATAGGCAGATAGGTGGATGGAACAGAATAGAGAAGTTAGAAATAGAAACACAAAACTATGCCCAATTGATTTTTGACAAATGTGCAAATGCAAGTCAGTAGAGGAATAATATTCTTTTCAACCAATGGTGCTAGAGTAACGGGACATCCATAGGGCAAAATGATCTAAACCTCACATTTTATTAAAAAATATCTCAAAATGGATTGCAAAATTAAATGACAATTATAAAATGAATAACTATAAAAATTTTAGGAAATAGAAGAGAAAATATTCAGAAACTTGGACTAGCAAAAAAGTTCTTAGACTTAACAAAAGAATGACCCACAAATGGAAAAAGTAATCAAAATTAGAACATTTTTATCTGAAAAAAAAACCTTTGTAAGACCCTGAAATGACAAGCTAGAGATTGGGAGATCATATTTGCAAACAGTATATCAAAAAGAACTTTTATCTACAATATAGGATGAACACTCAAAACTCAACAGTAGAAAACAAATAATCTGACTTCTGATTTCCAGTTTAGCACATACGTAGCTTATAAATCTCCACTCAGTCCTAACAGCAAGTGAAAAGTCAACAATTCTTCTTAGATCCATGAGGGAAATGATGTCACAAGGGCAAACCGCTGCCCCCAAATTGGAGATACAGACAGGCAGGTAAAAAGAATCACAATACTCTGGAGCATAAATCTCTGTAAGAATCAGCATTGGGGTAGGAAAACCTGAACTATAACTGACAAATTGCTGAAGTTTCAGTGTGGACAAGTCTAACAGTAAAATATCCAGGAACATCCAGTCACAAGGGGGGTCTCATGGTCTTGTGAGTTTTACCTCCAGTAGCTCTACCAAATCTTCTCAGTGAATAATGAAGAAAAATTCCCTCATGATTCCAAAAAAGGAACCATTTTGAAATACACCAGAGAATCCTGTTCTTCTTAACAAGGGCTGTCTTCAGGAGAAACTATTTTATTATAGCCTATTTGTGGAGATCAATCTACCTAGCGGTAGGGAAATATCCAACTCCAGTCCCATCTAAACCTGGTGTCCCACTTAACTGAGGGAAACACTGAGAAGCACTTGTGAAGTTCACACATCAGAGACATAAGCTCACAAAAAGATCGAGACTTTATCAAAGTACTATTGAATACTTCCTTTCCCCTCTAAGCCTTACCACCACATTACTAAAGTCCTATTTAATGCGGTTCCTTTTACCCAGTATATTGTGCTCATTTATAGCAAAAAAATTGCAAGCCATACTAAAGGGCAAAAACACTTCGAAGAGACTGAACAAGCATCAGAACCAGAGTCAGGTTTGGCAAAATTATCAGAACACAATTCAGATGATGGGTACAAAGGCTCAGACTTTACCACTATACAGTATACACATGTAACAGAATTCAACTTGTACTCGCTAATTCTCTGAAAATAAAAAAAATACACATAAAAACATTGGCCCATAAAGAGGAATTATCGATTATCAGAACAGGAATTGAAAATAACTATAATGAATATTCTAAGAGCTCTAATGAAAAAATAGACAACATTCAAGAACAGAGGGATAATTTAAGCAGAGAGATAAAAATTATAAGAATTGTTTTAAATGCTAGAGATCAAAAACACTGTGACAGAAGTGAAGAATGATTTTGATGGGCTTATTTGTGAACAAAGCTGAGGATAGAATCTCTGAGTTTGAGGATGTGAGAACAAAAACTTGCTAAACTGCAAAGCAAAAGGAAAATATCTGGAAAAAAAACCAGAACAGAATATCCCAAAACAACTACAAAAGGTATACCACACAGACAACAGGGATATTACAAAAAGAAAAAAAAAAACAGAAAGGAATATATTAAATATTTGAAACAATAATGAATGAAAACTTCCTCCAAATTTACCAAACCAAAGATCCAGGAAGCCCCAAGAAATTACATTTAGATACATTATATTCAAACTTCAGAAAATCAAAGATAAAGAAAAAAATCTTGGAAAAAGCCAAACAGGAAAGCATCTTACTTGTAGGTGAGCAAAGACAAGAATTACATTCAACTTCTACTCAGAAACCATGCAAACAAGAAGAGAGTGAAGTAAAATGCTTAGTGTTGAGAAAAAACAAACATCAACCTAGAAGTCTGCCTCCAGCAATTGTATCCGTCAGAGGAGAAATATTCTTTTTCAGACAGCTAAATTTGAGGGAATTTGTTGCTAATAGCCCTGCCTTGCAAGATATGTTAGAAGACATTCTTCAGAGAGAAAGAATATATAGGTCAGAAACTCAGATCTACATTAAGGCAGGAAGATCATTAGAAAAAGGAATAAGTGAAGTTAAAAAAAAGCTTATGTTTTATTTTTTAGTTAATCTAACAATTAATAGTTCTTCAAAACAATAATAGAAGCTTTATACACAGGTATCCCTCAGTATCCATGGGGGATTTGTTCCAGGACCCCCATGGATACAAAAATTGGTGTATGCTCAGGTACCTCAGTTGGCCTCCTAGAACCCATGAATATGAAAAGTCAGTTTCCTGTATTCATGGGTTTCATAAACTGCAAATACTGTTTTATCAATCCACATATAATTAAGTATGCTGATGTAAAATCTGTGAATATGAAAAGCCAACTGTATTTCATCATGTATGCATAGATAGATATATAGATAGATACAAACATACATATGAGTATGCATGACTATGAACAAGCAAAATGAATGACAGTAATGATACAAGTGGTGGGAGTAATTAGGAAAATTTCATTTTTATAAGTACTTGCACTGCTCAAAAAGTGGTACAGTATTATTTGAATGTAGACTTGGATCAGTTATAAACATATATTGCAAACCCTAGGGCAACTATATAAAAAGATTTAATAAGATTATAATTGATATACTAAGAAAGGAGATGGAATCATACATAATGCTCAATTAAAACTGCCAATGGCAGAGAAAGCGTAGAATATAAAAATAGGGACAAAAATCACGATCAACAAATAGGAAACAGTAACAAATATGCTAGATAGCAATCCAAGTATATCAACAGTCACTTTGGTCTATATGGCCTAAATACACTAATTAAAAAACAGAGATTATCGGAGTAAATCAAAAAAACAAGATCCAACTATATGTTTTCTTGAAGAAATCCACTTTTTAAAAAACTTTATTGTGGTAAGAACACTTAACATGAGATCTATGCTGTTAACATATTTTAAAGTGTATAATACATTATTATCAACTATTAGTACAATATTGGGCAGCAGATCTTTAGAGCTTATTCATTTTGCTTGACTGTAACTTTCTGCACACTGTTTAGTAACTGCTCATTTCTCTGTCCCCCAGTTCCTGGTAACTACCATTTCATTATCTGATTCTATGAAATGACTATTTTAAATACCTTATATCGGTGAAATCATGAAATATTTTCTTTCCTGTGACTGGCTTATTTCACTTAGTATAATGTCCTCAAGGTTCATCCATGCTGTCACATATGGCAGACTGTCCTTCCATTTTAATGCTGAATAAGTACTCCACTGTGTGCACATATTACATTTTCTTTATCCATTCATCTCTTGGTGGACATTTAAGCTGTTTCTACATCTTGGCTATTGTGATTAGTGCTTCAGTGAACAAAGGAGTGCTAAAATTCTTTGAGATTCTGACTTCAATTATTTTGGATAAATATCCCAAAGAGGAATTGTTGGCTCATATGGTAAATCTTTAAAGAACTTTAAATATAAATATACATATAAATCAAAACTAAACAGATGGAGAAAGCTATACCATGCTAACACTAATCAAGAGAAGATAGGAGTAGCAATATTAATTTCAGACATAATATATTTCAGAATAATAAAAATTACCAGATAATTACCAGAGATAAATAAGAACATTACTAAATGAAAAAAGGGTCAATACTCCAAGAAAATATAACAATCATTAATGTTTATGTGCTTAACAACAGTGCATCAAAATCCCTGAGAGAAAAACTGATAGAACTGCAAGGAGAATTAGATGAATCTATTATTATAATTGGAGACTTTATTATCTCTCTTCTATTGGAAATGGACAAATTCAATAGGCAGAAAATCAGTGAGGATATAGTTGAACTCAACAACAACATCAATAAACTGGGTATAATTGACATCTATAGACTACTCATTGAACAACAGCAGATTACACATTCTTCTCAAGCTCATATGGAACATTGATCAAGATAGGCCATATTTGGGCCATAACACAATACCCTAACAAATCTAAAAGAATAGAAATCATACAATTTCTGCTCTCAGACCACAACAGAATTAAAGTAAAAATCACTAACAAAAAGATAAATGGAAAATCTCAAAATAATACAGGGGCATTAAACAACACACTTGTACATAGTTTATGACTAAAACTAAAGAATATCTACAAAATCCCTACAGTTAACATCCTCCTGCATGGTGCAAAACTCAAATCTTTCTTGCTAATATTAGGAAAAAGGGAAGGATGACCCCTCTCACCACTGCTTTTCAACATTATGCTTGAGGCCCTAGCTTATTCAATAAAACAAAAAAAGAAATAAAAAGTGTACATACTGGGAAGGAAGAACTAAATCTGTCTTTATTTAAAGATGACATAATTATATATGCAGAAAATTTAAAGGAATTAACAAAAAATATCCTGAAATCAATAAGTGATTATTACAATGTTCCAGGACACAAGGTTAATATATAAAAGTCAGTCACTTTCCCATAAGTGAGAAATGAAATAGTGGAAGCTGAAATTAAAAACACATTATAACTTACCTTATCACCTTTCAAAATAAAATACTTAGATATAAATATAAAAAGAGTGCAAAATCTGTAAAACTGTAATACTCTAATGAAAGCTATCAAAGAATAAGTAACTTAATGGAGAGATATCCCATGTTCATAGGTAGTAAGTATCAACATTGTTAAGAGGTCAGTTATTCCTAATTTAATCTCTAGAGTCAGTGTAATTTCAAACAAAATCCTAGCAAGTTATTTTGTGGATATTGACAAACTAATTCTACAGTTTATATGGAGAGATAAAAGATTCAGAATAGTCAACTCAATATTGAAAGAGAAGAATAAAGTCAGAGGACTCACACTATCCAAACTCAAGACTTACTAAAATGTTATAGTAATCAAGAAAGAGTGGTATTGGTGGAAGAAAACACAAATAAATCAATGAAACAGAATAGAGAGCCTAGAAATAGACTTACATAAATATAGTCAACTGATCTCTGACAAAGGCAATACAATGGAGCAAGGAATAACAAATCATGGTGGAACAACTGGACATTCACATTAAAAAAAAGAATCTCAGCACAGAACTCTAACCCATCACAAAATTAACTAAAATGGATCATAGACATAAATGCAAAATACAGAAGCATGAAATCCCTAGAAGATAACATAAGAGAAAACCTAGATGATCTTGGGTATGGTCATGACTTTTAAAGATATAACACCAAAGGCACTGACCATGAAAAAATAATTGATATCTTAACTTTATTAAAATTAAAAACTTGTGCTCTGTGAAAGAAATGTCAAGAGAATGAGAAGACAAGCCACAGGGAAAATTTTTGTGAAACATATATCTGATAATGGACTGTTATCTAAAATATACAAAGAATTCTTAAAGTTGAACAATAAGAAAATAGGCAACCCAGAATCCAAAACATAGACAACATCAAATACTGGCAAGGCTGTGAAGCAACAGGAACTATCATTCATCGCTGTTGGGTATTCAAAATGTTACAGCCACTTTGGAAGACAGTTTGGCGATTTCTTACAAAACTAAACATATTCTTCCCATATGATCTAGCAATCATATTCTTTGGTATTTACCCAAATAAATTAAAAATTTATGTCCATACAAAAACCTTCACATTAATGTTTATAGCAGCTTTGTTTATAATTGCCAAAACTTGAAAGTAACCGAGACATCCTTCAGTAGGTGTATGGATAAGAAAACTGTGGTACATACAGGCAATAGAATATTATTAAGTACTAAAAAGAAATAAACTATCAACCTGTGAAACAACCCAGAGCAACCTGAAATGCATATTCTTAAGTGAAAGAAGCCAACCTTAAAAGGTCACATACTATATGATTCTAACTCTATGACATTATGGAAAAGGCAAAACCACAGACAGTAAAAAGATCAGTGGTTGCCAGGGGTTGGGGGAACGAAGGGATGCAAGGGTTAAGGGGATGAAGGGATAATAATAGGCAGTGCACAGAGGATGTTTAGGGCAGTGAAACTACTCTGTATACTATAATGGTGGATATATCCCTATACATTTGTCCAAACCCATAGAATGTACAACACCAAGAGTGAACTCTAATATAAACTATTAACTTTGGGTAATAACGATGTGTCAATGCAGGTTCATCAACTGCAAAAAAATGTGCCACTCTGGTGGGGGATGTAGATAGTGGGGTACGTTGCACATTATGGTAACAGGGGGTTAACAAAAATCCCAGAAACAATCTAATCAGAAAATGGGTGAAATGCATGAAAAGATATTTTACTAAACAGGATACACAAATGGTAAATAAGTGCATGAAAATATATTCAACATCTGTAGCCATTTCAGAGATAAAAATTAAAACCACATGAGATATCAAAATGATTGAAACACAAAATAGTAACAACACCAAATGCTGGCAAGAATCCAGAGAACCTGAACCATTCATCCATAACTTGTGAGAATTAAAAAAAGGTAAAGCCACTATAGAAAGCACTTTGGAAGTTTCTTAAAAAAAAAGAAAAAAGCAAAATCTATATGTGCAGCTGGGCATTTGTCCCAGAGAAATGAAAACATGTGTTCACACAAAAGCATGCACAAAAATGTTTATAGAAGCTTTCTTCATAATAGCCCCAAACTGGAAACAGCCCAAATGTCCTCTAATGTTTAAACAAATGGTTGTGCATTGATACTTGGGAATACTACTGAGCAATTAAAAAAGAATAAAATATTGACACAGGAAGCAACCTGGATAGACTCCAGAGTATTATGCAGAGTGAAAAAGCCAATTCAAAGGGTTGCATATTGTATTATTCCATTTATATAATGGTCTCGATTGAAAAAAATTATAGAGGAGAACGAATTAGTAGTTGCCAGGGGTTAATGAGAGGGTAGTAGCAGTAGAAAGGTCAGTGTGGCTATGCAAGGGCAACATGACTTATTATTGTGGTAATGATCTAATCTATATTTTGACTGTACAAATGTCAATATCCTGGTGGTGTGATTGTAGTATAGTTTTGTAAAATATTACCATTGGGGGAAAGTGAGTAAAGAGTACGGGGGATTCCTCTATATTATTTATTACAACTGCAAGTGAAGGAAATATTGTCTCAAAATAAAAAGTTAACTCAAATATATTGTGTATAGCAGCATTATTCACAATTTCCAAAAGGTATTGATTGACCATTAATTCTGGTCAATTGATGAACAGATAGATGAAATGTGATATATTCATACAATGGAATATTATTCATACATAAAAGGAATGAAGTACTGATACCTGTCATATGGATGAAACTTGAAAAAATTAGGGTAAGTGAAAAGAAACCAGTCAAAAAGGCCAGATATTATATGATTACATTTATATAAAATGTCCCAAACAGGAAAATCCATAGAGACACAAGACAGATTAGTGGTTGCCAGGGGCTGGGGGCAATGAAGAGTGACTGCGTTGGGTTTGTAATTTCCTTTATGGTGATGAAAAGGTTTTGAACATACATGGTGTTGATGGTTACCCAATATTATGAATATATATAATACCACTGAGTTATATACTTTAAAATGGTTATTATGGTAAATTTTGTTCCGTGTATTTTATATCACAAATAATAGAAGGGATAAGGCATTAGTATACTTAAATATTCATTTCTGGTTGAATATATTTTAAATAATTTTTATTTTCTGTTTTATATTCTTGTACTTTCTACTTTTTAAATGACTATGTATTAATTTTCTCATCATAAAAATTAAAGAAATAAATAGGAATGCGGGACTTTAATACTAAACCTAGCATTGAAGGAAAGTTGGAGTTAGTGGAGTGAAAGGATCAAAAGCAATTTAAAACATACTTTTTCATTATGGAAAATGACAAACATAAACAAAAATCACTTAGAATAGTACAACAAACTTCCATTTATCTATTGCTCAGCCTCAATACTCATCAACTCACGGCCAATGTAATTTAATTTAATCCCCACCCATTTAGGATTAATAAAAGTTGTTGTCAAGTGGGTGAAGAAAATATGCATGTTGAAGTGAGACATATCAGTATTTTAATCTCAAGTCTACATCTATTATCTGACTTAAAAGTGTAGAAGACCGAATCTGGACCCACACCTCTCACCTCTCACAAAAATCAACTCACGCTGGATCACAGATTTAAACCTAAGGAGTGAAACTATTAGAACTCTAGAGGAAGAAGTTGGAAATTCTCTTCTAGGCATTGGCCTAGGCAAAGAATTTATGAAGAAGACCCCAAAAGCAACTACAGCAACAACAAAAATAAATAAATGGGACCTAATCAAACTAAAAAGCTTCTGAACAGCCAAAGAAACTGTCACAAGAGCAAACAGGCAACCCACAGAATGGGAGAAAATTTTCGGATGCTACAAATCCGACAGGGGGCTGATAACCAGAATCTATTTAGAACTCAGAAAAATCAGCAAGAAAAAATCGAACAGCCCTATCAAAAAGTGGGCAAAGGAGATGAACAGAAACTTTGCAAAAGAAGACAGAATAATGGCCAAAAAACATATGAAAAAAT